>MU227699.1:822220-856754 GCA_018584345.1 Thuja plicata
TATGCTCTCACAATAAAATGAATGAAATTGTGGAACCAAAAAGGAAAAACCCCTCAAACTATTTATTTAGTCATTTATTTGGTCATTTTACCTGATGACCAAATTGGTCATTTATTTAGTCATTTTATTCGATGACCAAATTGGTCATTTATTTAGTCATTTTAGTTGTGATTTTACCTGATGACCAAATTGGTCACTTACTTAGTCATTTATTTTCTAAATATGATCAGTTTTGGTCATGTGACTAAAACTTTTAGTCACGTGACTAAAATTTTTAGTCACTTAGTCATATATTTGCCAAATTCTACTAGTGAGAAGTAGGCGATAGTGAATTGAGGAAATCCTACAGTAAATTGTGTGAAAATGGAGTTCTGAAGGCAAAATTCAAACATCTAGCGGAAAAAGGGTTATCTCATGCCCTAGATTTTCCCCAAGGTTTCAAATATGAATGGATAAAATTTATCCTTATCCGAGTTCATGACATGTGTATGTGGTTAGATAATGGACCAGTCAAGATCACTAAAAACATGATTCATCGAGTGACTGGATATCCTGTAGTAAATGGAAAATGAACCATGAGGGATAACAGTAAAGAAGAAATTACATTAAACACTGGAGAAGTATGGAATAATAGAGGTATGACTATCTCTACAATTACTGACCTAGAACTTGATTTTGGAGTAAGTGTTATAGCACATAAGTTCTATCAGTCTAGCAGATTGGATAGTGTTCCTTGTACAACAGTTGATCAGGCATGGAAGATTGTAAAAAAAGTCACACATATGATCTTGCCGAGCTACAACAGACAAAGTTAGCCAAGAACCTAGCATCAATCAAAAAGGCTAAGAGCTCATCATGTAAGTTTGGTTCCTTACTAGTCTGTACATTCTTCTACATTCAAGATACATTTCCTACACTGGGAAATATTGTTGGGAAAAAGGATAGACCCATAATAGTTCAAATTAGTGAATGTATTGAGAAACTAGAGAGAAATTTCAATAGCATTATGGGAAGCTATTTTGTATAATTCAAGAAGAGAATGAGATTAAGGACTATGATTCCTAAGTCACTAGTGGAGAAGAACTATGAGGAAATCTATTTTCTAGTTGATACAGATAATACTTATATCAAGGCAGTGACTCCTAAGGTAACATGCTTAAAACTCTTTCCATATGAAATCAATATTGATGAAGCATCAGCTACCATCATTGCACTCCTAGCTGAGTCAATTGATACTACAACAAAGAGATTTAGAAATTTTTATGAAGCTAAGGATAAACTTTCTAGAAGTTTGAATGAAGGAACTATGGAGAGGAAAAGAAAGAAGATTGTGAAAAATCTCAAGAAAATGGTTGGCTTAGGTAGTGATGAAGAACCTGAGGATGCACCTCTAGGTCTAACCACAAGACAAGGTGAGGATATTTCTATAGAGGAGGAAGTAAGTGCATCTGAAGAGGTTACTAAGAAAGCTAAGGGAAAGAAACCATCAATTGTCATAGTAACCAAGAAGAGCAAAGCCAAACCTAAGATTACACCTCCTGTAGCTAATCATCTAAGGACTAGAGCATCTACTGTCACTTCTCCAATAGAAGTGAAAATAAAAGTGTGTGGAAAAAGGAAAGTTGTAGAAAGTAGTTCTGGAAAGGAAGCAAAGGTTGCTCCTAAGGCTGAGCTGAGTAAGCCAACAAAAAGACAAAGAAGGAGATTAAATTTGGGAATAGATTGTGACGAGGAGAAGATAGAAACTGGCAAACCTAGCAACATACCTAAAGCTCAATTCAAGAAACTAGAAAGTATTGATGAGGTATGTGATACTTTGAGGAATTCAACAGGGTTAGCAACATTTAAGTTCATTAAGTATGAAAAGTTGAAAATAACAGACAAGCACAAAGTACAAGAAGCACTCTTGGACATGATGAGTACTTTCAAATTAACTCCTACAGAGATAGGAAATCATGTGCCAAATGAAATTTATGATTTTCTATCAAGAAAATGGGGATTTGTACTGTCTACAGAAAGACAGATCAGGGAAGGAACACTAGCCCAGGTAATACCTGAGCTCACCTCAAAACAGACAATCAAATTCATTGAGGAATACAAGAGCAGATTTATTCCTAAACTCAGAGGCTATGTTGTTCTGAAGAATGACATTGAAGTTGTAGTATAGTAGAGCATAAGGATTTGGAAAGAAATCTTTGGACTGTTCATTCCAAAAGATAAGAAATCTGGTGAAGGGACATCCGAGCAAAAGACAAAAGATGTTGAAGTCAAGACTACCCCTAAACCACAGGTAACACAAGGGCAAATTGCCACTGAACAAGACAAGACCAAAGATGCATTAGATGCAACAAACTCTATTAATCTGACTGTAGATAGTCCTCTGGATTATATAGTTGATGATCCAAGCAACTTGAATGCCGAGGAAAAAGAGATGTCGAGTGGTAAAGACACTGAATCGCCTATTAAGGAAACTGATAAAGAAGAAGGAAAGACCACAGCGTCTGATGAAATAATTGAAGTTGGAGTGATCAGAAAGGTGAAGGGAAACAAAAAACAAATGAACAAGAGGTAACTTCACAACATCCACCTATTTTAGAGGTTGTAAAGATAGTTTTAGATTGTGGAGTAGGAATGAAGGGTATTGTTGATAAGCCTAAATAAGTAGAGGCAGTGCAAGTGTTGGTTGATCTACCACACTTTGCATCATCCACTCCCACTGGTTCCAAAACTGGGAGTATGCCGAACCCCCAAACAATATTGACAAAATTGAAGGAGGCATTGGATGTTGACACTGTCAAAGGAAAAGATATTATGCTGCTGAGCATAAGTTCTCCATAATTGAAGAAGAAGTCTCTGATTTTAGATGTAACATTAGATGAAGTCATTGTCATTCCACAATGGAATCCCAATGAGTTATCTTTTGAACAAATAGGGACTCTTCAAGAATTGCTTAAGAGGAAGAAGAGACAGGAAGAGTTGAAGATAGAACAAAAGAAAAAGTAGGTGTTGCATGACATTAAAGACATATTTGCAAAGGCTTTTGACTTAGAGGATGAAACGCCTCAAGCTCCAATCATTGATCAGCTAGTCAAAATTGTACAGAAAGTAAAAAATGAGGACATAGACAGCAATGAGAAGCTTCTACAATGGTCCTGGAGAAGATTTGAGAGCAAAGTTCTAGAGAAAATCTCAAAAGAGATAGAAAAAAAATAGGTTGAACTTTCTATTCTTGTAGAAACTTTAGAGAAAGTTACAGCCAATGTTTATTCTTTGTATAGGAAATTATGTGATGTTGAATTTTTTAAAAAGGATAATCTACAACTTGTTGAGAAGCTATAGTTGGATTTGAGATCAACTAGTGCTACTTTAGGTAAAGATACTACTTCTAGTTCTTTACATTTTAATAAGTTGATAAATGCACAAAGGAGAATAGCCGAGCTTATGGCTGAAGATGGTCGAATAAGGGCCAAATTGATAACCATTCAGACCAGCCTATTTCCTCACTTGGAGGTAATACAGAAGGAAGTCTCAAAATCAAAGGATTTATCACAGAGCAGTGCAAATCTATCGACTGCAGAAAGTTTAGTAAGTCTAGCTACCAAGGTAGAAATCAAATTGGAAATTATGAATATTGTAAAACAAAGCTAGGATACTACATTTGAATACACCTTGCAGCTTCATAAACAATTTTTGGATAAGTACAACTTAACCCCACCAGCAATCAATGAAAAAAACAAGGGGGAAGTTAGTATGGAAGTTGGCAGTTAGCAAGGAAATTGGTAAGGAAGTATGAAAGGATACATCAGTATAGCACAGATACACTTGTACATAAATTTTGAAGGAATGTAAACTTTTTGTATGCATTATTTCAAGTATATTCCTAGGGGGAGTACTTTGTACACTTAGGCAATATTTTGATAAAATGAATGAAAGTAATGATGAGTGTTTTTGCCACTAATATCAAAGGGGGAAATTGTTAATCTCTAAGATCTGTTGATGATTAGTGACCAACACTTTGTCATTCACCTAGGTAGTTTTAGTTGGCTATCACTATGGCCGAGCTGAAACTATGCAAGGGCGAGCAACATTGCTGAGAAATTTTCTAGTTTGCCTAGTTACATTGCCGAACCGAGTTACATTGCCGAGTCGAGAAGGATACAGGGATGGTAAGTGTCGAGCGACAGACAGTCAAGTGCCAAGCAGAATATTTTTTTGTATACATGTCTGGAATGATACAAACTTCAAGGATAAGTGATCTAGTTGAATTGTATAAGCTTTTTGGGCTGACTTATGTATGCATTTAGTATTCTCATTCGGAGTTAGTTATGCATTTAATTGTTTTATCCTATGCATGACTCATTGTAAGCATTAATCGTTTTACCATCAAGCCATGGATATCAGATCTTGATCATTAATCTAGATCTCACTATCAGATTTGAACAAGTATATTAGATTGCTTCTGAACCCTATTTAGTAAGTGTGAATAGTGTGTGGCGACTGCATTTTCAGAAGTGAAATGCACAGAGGGTTATTTTGTTAAGTAGAGATTAAGTAGAGAAAGAACATAGTGAACAACAGAGTAAAGATATATCAGATTATGAGATCATAGAAGGTATTAGAAAGAGGATATCTATCATCAGCATCAGAGTGCATAACGAAGGATCAATACTTGAGACTTTCTAATCATTGTATCAGGTGAAAATCTCTTAATAGAGTGGTTTTAGCAGGCCTTTCCTTATCTCTTAACAAAGTGCTTACTTCATTGTAAGTTGAAATCATTTAACAAGGTAGATTGTAATGATCTTAAGCTCTTAATAGGTTAGACCTTTCACAGGGTAGATTACATTTTGTAATCAAACATTGTAACCTTAACAGGTACACTTTATTACTGTAGTAGTGGAGAATTTTGTGGGTGTCATCCCCACCTCAGTTTTACCTATTTGGGTTTCAGGCTTACCAAGTTATTGTTTTATGTGTTACTTATTTCATTGTGTGGATGTTATCTAAGATTACATTAGATTCATTTATGTATGAATGTGGATCAGTTTGTTTTAAGTGTTTAATTTTGAAGATCTGATTCACCCCCCCCTCTCAGCATCTTGCTTTCCCATTATTGTATTTCCAACAATGCATATATAGAATGATTTAATATTGTAGTATAATTTAGTGGTTAATTAGAGATCATTTGATAGTTAGGTTAGCTTAACAAGCAAGTTAGTAAATGGGTTCTTACTCCCTTTTGTTTTTAATCATTAATTTTGTAGTGTTTTAGGTATATATAGTCTAATTCTTTATGATGTAGCATAATTCATTAGGGGGATAACTTTAGTGTTTTTTTAAATTTTTATTGGTATTGGAACCATTTATCAATATTATAGTTAATCACTTTAAATGGGTACTTAGCATTAATTGTTAGGTTAATTTATTATTGTGATATTGTGAATCTAATTACTAGGGATCTTTGTCTAAAGTATTGACTAGTCTATTTGAGAGACGGATTTGCTCAGTTAATTTAATTGTATGGATAATGTTAAATGTTAATTTATTATCAAAATAAAGGGAGGATTATATTTCTCTTATGTTCTAGGGGTTAGGGGTCACGCTCGATTTTAATTAAAAGTAAATTTGAATTTTGACTTAGGGGATATTTCAAATGTCTAAATAAAAGGTTAATTTAAAGTCGTATGTTAGGAATTTGATGGATTAAGAATGCATGTGTTTTATCATAGGAGAATAATTTATTAATGATGTTAGTAGGTTAGGAAATCAGTTTTGATTTCAGCTATTGGATTTAATTAATAGCTGTTTGGTTTAGTGAAATTATTACTCAATTTTAATCTTGTCAATTGTCAAATGTTTCATCTAGGTTGTTTAATTAGGAGTAGAATATTAATTTGGAACTAGACTTGAATGGATTAGGTTGTAAGCTAGGTGTATAGCTAAGTAAGCATTAGGGAAACCTAGATCAGCATATGTTCTTAACCAGTAACTACCATCATAATTCTAAACTTGGAATCAGAGTTAGATAAACCTGAGTTGAGTATTCTCATAACCCGTGGAACAAATTGAAGCCCAATTTTG
The DNA here is from genome assembly GCA_018584345.1 of Thuja plicata. Taxonomy (NCBI): domain Eukaryota; kingdom Viridiplantae; phylum Streptophyta; class Pinopsida; order Cupressales; family Cupressaceae; genus Thuja; species Thuja plicata. The sequence continues at coordinate 828,302 of MU227699.1, forward strand.
CATATATTTGTGGCTTGACCCTTATTCAGTCTGCACATATACCTTGTAATTCAAAGGTTAACTCTATCTTGCTATAATCCTTCCAACTCAACCATTGTTAGATGTGCATACTTATGTGTTTTAAAAAAAAAAATTCTGTGTGTGTTTTACCCTAGTTTTGGGCATGACATTTTGGTATTAGAGCTAGTTTTTTGACACAAGGAACCTAACCCATTACATTTTAACTCACTCTATAACTTAAATAATTGTGTAGGATGCATGCGGTCACCATAGCTAACCGACAAGGCAGAGGTTGTAGAGCTCCCCGTGCGGGGGAAGGATAGGAGGATCCACCACCTCCACCACCACCAACTCCACCACCTTTGAACCCTAACTAGGATATTATGGATGTTCTCCAAAATCTGATTGGGGTGATTTAGCAGAGACTACCACCTATAGTTCAGTAGTAGGTTCCTGAAAGGGAAGCACATGTTTCAGAGAATGAGAGAGCAGTTAGAAGAGAGAGGAGTACGAGTCCTCCACCCAGGTCTGTGGAGGGTCATGATGATCAGGAGGGTGAGTCAGTTCATCAAGTTTTTATACCATGTGAGAATGAGATATGTGCTAGGGAGAGACCCCTTAGAGATGTTTGAGATGAGATCTAAGAGTTATTACGACTCCATCCACCCTTGTTTTTGGGATCCATTGATGGGTTAGTGGTAGAGGCCTGGTTACAGAGTTTACAACAATGTTTTGGATTGCGTCCTTATGGGAGTAATCTAAAGGCATGACTAGTATTCCATTTCCTATGAGAGAAGGCTTCCACTTGGTGGGAGTAGGAGGTGTCCATTGGTGGAGTGAGTATTGACACACTCACTTGGGAGACTTTTGAGGCCTGTTTCCATGAGAGATAACTCTCTGAGCATTTTAGACAAAGACAGATAGAGGAGTTCCATGATCTCCAGTAGAGAGGCCTCATGGTGAACTAGTATGAGAGTCAGTTTCTCAAGCTCCTTCCATATGTTGATTACATGAAGGATGAGAAACTGCATATTCACTATTTCATTAAGGGACTTAATATGTCTCTTTAGAGCATAGTACGCATAGCATTCCCTACCATGTTCAGAGGGGCAGTTGAGATGGTACTTGTAGCCGAGGAGATCTGTACTAGATAGGAGTCTCAGGATCAGTCCCAGCATCAAAACCCCTCTTCCCAGAAGTCAAGATAGTAGAGACCTCCTTGGAAATGGAAATAGAATCACTTAGTAGGATCCTTTAAAGGTCAATAGTCTTAGCAGCAGAGATCCCAGCAGGATTCTAGATAGAGGCATTCACAGGGTTATCAAGGCTCTAAGCCCAAGCAGTGGCAGTCTTAGGGCCCTAGAAAGGATCATAGGACACAAACCCCTCAGACATAGTCAGCTAGGACTCAACAGTCCTCTAGGGGTGGATATAGTGGTTCTAGTAGGACTAGAGGGTCACAGGAGCCTAGGACATAGGGAGTGCAGATTCAAACCTATGGGCCATGTTACACTTGTGGTGGTATGGGTCATTTAGTGAGAGAGTGCCCACCCATAGAGATAGTTAGCCAGTGGTCAGAGAGGGGCTACCTTAGAGCCTACAATTGGAGATATGGGTAGATCCCATAGAGTTTTTGCAGTGATTGATAACCGCCAGGTGTCATGCCCAAAACTAGGGCAAAACATTTCCTCTTTTCACAATCTTAGGAATCTCAATTTTGAAAGATATCCTAATTTTTGCTTCTTCATAGGTACCAAAGTATGGTGCCTTGGTATTGACACATTCATTCACAAGAGCCTCAATGATATCCCTTGTTTCATCTATTTTTACCTCATATTAAAGAGGTTTCACCCATGCAACCCTAGGCTTTAGTGCTTGTATGTGAACCTTATCACAGTCAACTAGGAAGAAAATATCATCCTTATAATCTTCAACTAGTTCTTTAGGGATCCTATATCTACTCTACATCTTTTGTCTAAAGCTCTCAAAATATCCATCCATGATGTTCTCAAAGTTATCTCCTAACTCAGCTATGAATTCATTTATCTAATGAATTATGGGTCTATCCTTCTTCCATACTTCTAAACATAAAATAATATGCATACTAGAAGAGAACCAAACTTACATGGATTTGTTTTTGATGCCCAGATGCTTTCCATGTTCTTGCTCAACTAGTTGAGCTGTAACTCAGCTAGGTCAAACACCATATTTTTCTTCACCACCTTGTAGGCCAAGTCCATAGCTTCACAAGGTACACTATTAGTTCTACGAGAGATGTATATCTTGTGAGAAATCATATGAACCCCAAACTTCAATTCCATTTATGTAACCCCATTTAGTCTCATGCATCTTTCGTCCCACTAGGCAAGAGTCTTCCTGGCTAGGTCATCCCGGGGTAGGTTTTTGATAGCTTTTGGTTTGTCTAGCATAGGGTACCCAGTGACACGGTGTACCATTGTCCTGGTAATCTTCACTGGATGTTCCATCCATAGATGCATGTCGTGAACATGGCTGAGAACAAATCTAATCCATTTGATCTAGAAACTCCTTGGCATATGTTTGATGTGAGTCAAACCCTTGACTTCAATGTGTTTATGCTCAGGCATCAAATACCCATTTGCACACAATGCATCATATGCTTGATTCATATCTATAGTTCCAAGCTCCTGGATGTTACAGTGGTAGAAGCTTCAAATGTCATTAATCAATAATTCCCTTGGAAGAATTAGGGAATGAGCTCCCAATGGATCTATTTCCTCTGCAACTTCTGGATGGAGTTTAAACTCTGGAGGATCACAGACAACATTCCTAACCAACATCTTGAATACTTTCTTAACTTTTTTGCTTTATGTAGATGCTATATCACTTAGAGGATTGATCACACTTCACTTTCAAACACAAATTTTCTCTAAATTTCTAAGGCACTGAATCACTCTACAAACTAAAATCTTTATAAACAATAACCTTTCCAATTCATAAATTATAAGAAATTTTACCATTTGAGTATTTTCATTAAATTCTCTATACATAGTAGCTGGCATAGATCAGGCAGGTCTCCAAGACTTAATTAGATGCTCGGAGAGAACTAACTTCCCAACTTTGAGACTATACAACCTGACTCAGCTTGATTAAGCTTGAGTAGCTCAGGTGTAACTAAGATCCTGACTCAGATGAAATCCAAGTGTGTCCTAGTGTATCAATATGTAGATTTGGACTTGCTAGTGTATATGGAACTTATGTATAATGGCTTGTATGCATAGTTCCACTCATCTCCTTGCATCTCTATTTAGAAATGATGACTCCACCCAATTCACTCCTTTGGGTGCCATTTGATCCTTCAGTGTTTTGGTCTAAATTATCAAGAGACTTCCTTACCATTGTTGACTCATCTGAGTTCTATTTTCAGAAACTTTTTCTTTTCCATTCTCAAAATCAGTATCAAATTTTTCTCTATTCATACAATTCTTGCTTAGATGACCGAGTTTTTTTCATACATAAAATCTCTTAGTAGGATTCATTTTTTGGAGGTGTGTCTTTGCATAATTTGCACCAATGTGCCCATATTCTTGACAATGACAACATCTACTCCATGTGTTATAATCCCAACCAAAAATTTATTTAGCTAGTTGTTCAGTAGGGTTCCACTTCTTAGTTCTTCACTCGGAAGATCTATGACCTTGCTTTTTACAATTGAAACATTTTCCTTCAAACTTAGGTTTCTCAATGAATTTGCTTTATCTATGTCCATGTTTGTTGAATTTTTAGCATTTACCATTGAATTTTGACTTTCCATTTCTCCAACACTTATTTGATGTATGCCCTAACTTACCAGGGTGATTGCAAGTAGGTTTCATATTCTTTTGATTTCCTTGATGTGAGGATTCACCTTGTTTAGTATAACCTAATCCATTCTGTCCAAAGTGCCTAAATTCTATCAACTGATCCATGCTTTCTTCTGAATTCATCATGCTTTCATTGGTTTTTTTTTCAGTACTAAGATCACTCTACAATCTTTCATTTTGTGTCCTCTGATTGATAACTTTTTGATTTGCACTATTGAGTTGATTTTCCAAATCTGCTTGCTGGAGTGACAAATGATGGATTTCATTTTATTTTTCCTCTAATCTTGTACTCAATAATATTTTGTCTTTCTTTTTCGTATCTATGTCATTTTCTTCTTGATTCTTTTGTTCCATAACTTCACATAGTCTGACTGAATTAATCTCATGTTCTCTCTTCAACTTTCTGACTTCTTCATGTAAAGTAAGATTCTTTGCAAGTAGGTCATGAATGGCTTCATCAGCTTCTTTAGAGCTTCTGTCTTTGCAAAAATCTTCAATTATTTCTTCTATGTAACTTTTATCATTCATTTGCACTGTTAATTCTTTTATTCTTTTCAGTGAAAGAGAGAGTTTCTCCTTAAGTTTTATTATATGATCCATGGCCACTTGTAGGTCTATCTTTCATTTTCAATGGTTTTCTCCAATCTATATGTTTCCATTGTTTTTATCTTTTCTCAATTTGTTCGACTTCTGATAAAAGAACCAAACACTCTGATACCAATTGTTGGAAATATATTATGTGTAAGGTGACTGAGAGGGGGGCTGAATCAAGAACCAATAAAACTTATTGTATTTTATCCTTTATTAGATTATCAAATCTGATTTCATGCATAGAACATACAGAAGTAATCATTCATGACACATGACACAATATTTGGTTACCCAGAAACCATCCAAATAGAAAGTAAAATTGGGGTGGGGATGATATCCACAAGATTTAGTATTGCACTATAAATTTAGCATGTTAAAGCTTACAATTGACCACTTCTAATGGCCTACCCTATTAGGAGAAATAAGGACTATTAAGTCCACCTTGTGAAAGGATTTTGTACAACACAATTAAGTATGCAACTCTGTTAAAAGATTTATAAAAGGAATGTTAGGACCACCTGGTTAGAGGATTTTGTTGGTGTACCTATTAGGATGAACCAGTAGATGATCTTCTTATGCAACTCTGATTTGCTGAATGAGATCCTTTGATGTAAAACTAATCATCTCAATGTGATGGATGAGTCTCTGTTGTACTTTAACACTTTTGTAATCTTCTAATCAATCAACCACTTCATATTCACATGTATACTTACATATATATATATATTCACATACTCACACATTTTGGATAAAAAAATTATCTTACATATATATCTTATCCAAAAAAAATAACTTCATAAGTCAGCTTCTATTATATATAATTATATCAAACAATATATGCTAAGTCAACCCAAAAATTTCACTCGGGTCCAGTAGTCCACTCAAGCAATATACTGTCACTCAGGCAAACTCTGTTACTCAGGAAACACTATCACTCAGGAAACACTTTGTGCTTGGGTCATACTGATCACTCAGGTAACACTGTTCTGCTCGGTCAACATTGTAACCGCTCAGGTTACACTGTTAAGTTGATGGCTCAATCAACACTTTTGAAATAGATGACTAAGTGTTTTGGAACTAATTGACAACATGTCTTTCCATAATTTCTACATCTTGTACTCAGCACTCCATCTATCAATGTTCAATCTTGGCAATCCTTTTCTTTAGTTTGTACATAAGCTTTCAGTCACTTTCATGACACTTCAGTTCTTCTGAGAACACTCTTGGCTTGAAACTAATCTAGAGTCATATTCTGGGGGCAATCAAATCAGCTTTGTCCTCATGGTATGAGTCAAGTTATTTATCTTCAATTGATGTTTGTTACCAGAGGGCATGGGTCCCAAATTTGATCAAATCTTTGGCTTACGCCAGAGTCAGTAATCTTGTCATTTCTAAAGGACATCTCGCTACTGACACAATAGGTGTTTCTCAACACCATAATCAACTATGTTTCTTAACACTATACTTAGACACATCTATATTTCTAAACACACATCGGATAACACACGTAAAAAATATATCAATAGCAATCAAACACATCGCACTCACAAGCATGATAGTGTTTCTCAACACCTCATATATGTATACATCTGAAAATTTTGAAACTGGCTGAAGTATGTTGAACTTCTCTTTGTATGTTCTCTATTCTCATTGATTTTTTTCCAATCTTCTCTTTTTCTACTACTTGTTGGTGTGGTCCTGATGATCCAGCAATGTCAAATAAACTAGGTGTATGTGATAAGAGCTCCTGCATTAAGGTAGAAAAGCCTCACATCTCTTGATCATGTTTACTTGCATGCCAAGGTGAGGTCAGAACTATCTCCTTGACTATTATTGTTGTACTTGTTTACGCAAGATTGGACTCATGGTTATCTTGGCTTTGAATGCCCCGATACTAGTGTACTCTTGCAACATCAACTGGAAACAATGTTTAGGTCATCTCATCTTTTGTGCCCTGATGCTTATGTTAGTTTCCCATATATTATCTTATGAATGTCATATTCATATTCTTATCATTGCAATGGCACAAATAAGGATTGTATTGAATCTGATATTCCAAAAATGCTCGATGATGAAAAATTTCAAAGGTAAAGGTTTAGTGACTACACCTTAGGTTGCATTCATGGCAATTTTGCATTGCATCTGCATGGTGCTAAATCTACATAATATCGATATCTCTCTCCAATGTCAAGGCTCTGAGGCTCCCATTGGTCAATCTTCCTTTTGCTAAGTGGTCAGTTGTGTATTGATTGACGTGAAAATTATACCCCTGGCTAATTTGACTATCCTAATTCAATTTTTGCGATCAAAATCAAAATCTGAGATCATTTTACTTGTCATTTTTAACATTTGAATTATTTAGTCAAGTGTAGATGACCACTTGTACAATTAGTCTTTTGGAATTCAACCAATGTAAATATCTCATCATTTCTTCTAAGCAATACTACTATCATACTTTTGGTCAACGTTGGTCCACAGGACCTCCCATCAAGTGCATATTCTGTCCTAATCACTTGGGACCTATTTATAAGCAAATAAGCTTCTTCTTGCATCATGTTATCAATCAAATTGCTTCTGATCACTGGGGAACCTATCCATATTTCAATTTCACTCCCGAGGGGGTAGGACTAGGACATCAATTATATACTGACCACATCCTCAATCAAGACCTCATCGCTTGGGGCATCTCAGCTTCATTGCATCAAATTAAGTTGAGATCATCTTAAATCAAAGGAAACCTTATCAATGGTCTTATACAGTGGTGAATGCACTTGAAAACCAAAAAATATTAGTATTATACGAGCTATTCATTATTGAAACAAGATACATTGATCAAATTGGTTTCATCGCTTCAAATTAAGTCAATTTTCTTGCTAATCAAATATCTTAATGGTAATTAGTTTCATCACTTCAAATCAAACTGATTATTCATTCAAACCAATTAGAAGGTTTAAGAGTTCCTGAAAGATGTTCAATTTCATCACTTCAAATCAAATTGAGTATTTTGTTTTATATCTTTTGATTGATTTTCATCCAATCAAGCTCAGAGTCAATCTTCCTCGATAAGAATGGTTTCATCTCTTTAAATCAAACTATTCTGGGTCTCATCGCTAATAGGTATTTGAATCAATGCACTGATCACACATCAAATTAAAGAGGGGAAAATTTAATGACCTAAAAATGGTCATCCAAACCCTAGACCCCTAATCTAAATCACATATCATGAAACCCTAATCTTGATTATTCTAAGTCCTAAACCAAACAGGCAATTCATCAAATTCAAGATAATTTGACCTGAACCCTAGGTCCTAATTTATCATCATACTTGATTAATTATTAATTCCTAAAAATACAATACAATGGAAAATAAACCATAAGTTAATTATTTAATTGATATTCTAATATATTAATTAAATAAATTGCTAAATTGTCAATAAAATGGAAAAAGGAATTAAATTAATTAATAAAAACAAACTGTGCATTTGATGCAAGAAGGATCAATACTCAGGGCCTAGGGCACTCCCAAGCACCAAACTAGCTTGCAAAAACACAATTTAGAAGCAACAACACAAGAAGGAGAGAATAAACATGCAGATGTCTTTCATTAATTGATCAAACTCATTACATTCTAGGCTATAAGGCCTTCTTGTTTTTAGCAATATACAAAACAAATGATTAAAGAATAGTCTTCATACATCAAAGATTTTAGAACTTCGACCTGAATATCTAATCATTTTCTTTCTTCCTCTAAGATTGATACCTAAAAGAAGAACATACAACCAAATATATACAAGAGTCCACCAAAGAGGTCGGCACTCAAATATCTAAGAGAGACCTAGATTTAGGTCCACACATATCCCAATGAGAGACCCTACATTAATTAAGCCAAGGAAATGAAATGTAGAAGTTGGCCTGATCAAGATAAACAACTCAGAAAGTGATCACCAAAAGACAACAACCCGTGGTTTTCTAAGAAAAAGAAAACCACTCAGTACAAGCATACCCAAGCAATAGAAAACAACTCAGACAAAGCATACCCGAGCAAAAAAAACCAACAAAGACTGAGACCTATTGGTAAAGAAAGATAGAAAGTGTACCTGAGCAATAGGGTAACTGAGCACTTCACCAAGCAGTCTCCAAACAAGCTAATGAACAAAAGCAAACATATTTTTGGTTGAGCAGGATTGCCAAGGACCCAAGATGCTCCTACATCAGAGACATGGGGTTGAAAGGAATGGTTCCCCAAATCATGTATTAGGTCCAACCTAAAATGAATCCAACTTATATTGAGAAATCTAAGATGAGTCCTCAATCGGTTTGTTCTTCCATTTTATCAAATACTCCATATATTTGTTTCCTCTTGTACTTATGCTAACTCTCTATTTCAAAATCTGTTCAACTTCCTCTATCTATTTCTTAGGATAATCACTCGATACTGTCACTTCTTCATCAAGTTCATGATATTCATACAAGTCTAAAATATTGAATATAGGTGATATATCCATGTCATCAGGTAAATCAACTTCATAAGCATTTCCACTGTCAAATCTTCTCAATATTTTGCAGGGACCAAATTTCTTCATCTTTAATTTACCATATGTTCCAATAGGAAATCTACCTTTCTTTAAATGAACCATTACTACATCACCAACTTCAAAAATCTTATGTCTTCTTGATCTATCTGCACTATCCTTTTATTTCTAATTACTTTTCTCTAGCTTCTGTTTTACATCTTCACGCAATTTCTTCATAAATTCAGCAAATTCCTCTATGTCAGCACTTCTTTTCTCTTCTCCATCAATATCTCTCAAGTCAGATATACCTCTCGGTCATGTACATGAACAATCTCAAAAGGTGTCTTACCAGTACTTCTATTCACTAAGCTGTTGTATGTAAACTCTACTTGTTCCAACATCAAATCCTAATTACTTGGTGTGTCACCAACTAAACATCTCAACAGGTTACCCAAACTTTAGTTTACAACCTCTGTTTGTCCCTTAGTTTGTAGATAAAATGTAGAACTATACCTCAACTCAGTATCCAACTTCTTCCAAAGTGTTTTCCAAAAATAGCTTACAAACTTACTAGCTTGGTCAGAGATAATACTTCTTAATAATCCATGCAATCTGACAATCTCCTTAAAGAAAAGATTTTCTATATGTATTGCATCTGATGTTTTCGTACATGGTATTGTTGATGAAAATTATTCAATTGTGTATTTTCATTGATGTTACACATGTATATGCACTTATGTAGTGATGTTACACAAATTTCTACATCCAAACCGAGCACATTTAGTGCATACCAAGTGAATCTCACTTTTTTCTGAGCTCAGCTGGGTATTGAAGAAATTTAGTTCTTACCGAGTTCACTCGGGCATCTAAGTGTCGGTTGAGCATTGAATAATTTCTATGTTGACCAAGTTAAGCAGTTAGTGTCAGCCAACTAACAGATGATTACATTTTATGATTAATTGGGCATATGAGGCTGACTTCACAAGGTTTATCATATATATAAGGTCAAGTTTGAATTGTAAAAGATGTGTTAATATATCAAATTAGTGGATGAATATATTTTGAAGAGCAAAGGTGAAATCAAATGGGATTCTGATTAAGGATAGATCATCCAGATAGAGCTGCAATAGAACATTTGATCAGTGATGATCCAGTTTACAACCAGAGAAAGATCTAAATGAGAAAAGACAATTGCATGTACAATCAGGTCAATCCATTTTTACTTTCTAACAATTGTAGTAGTGATTCAAATCTCTTAATGGAGTAGACTTAACAGTATTTTTTAAATCCTCTCACAAGGTGATTTTTCTATATTGAAGTGTTTGAATACCTCTAACAAGGTCACTCCTTACAGGGTGATTAAATCCTCTAACAGGGTCACACCTAACAGTGTGTTATTATAACCTTTAATAGGGTTGGCTCCTAACAGGGCTCACTTCAGAAGAGTGAAAAATAGTAACTAGTTGTAATTGGTGGTATTTCACATATTGGGTTTCCATGTTAAATCTTGGTTTCATCTATGTTCATGCTATTTACTTTATGTTTTATGTTCTGCACATAATCTCTATAAGGATAAATACTTTATATATCTTAAGATAGATTGGTTCTCCGAGTTACAGTAGAATATCTTAATTAACCGAGTGACAGTGATATGTCATTTAAAGACATCTAAGGGATGTGAATTTGTTTTTGTAGTAATTGATTCACCCCTCCCCTCTCAGTTACTCATCTCATTTCCAATAATTGGTATCAGATCTCCAAGTGCTTGCAGAGAAGGTTTAAAGGCCTAAGCTAAATATCAGAGATGTCTTACAAAAGGGAGATCCCCAAGCTTAACAAAGACAACTTTTAGACATGGCAGGAGCTGATGAAGCTACATTTATCTACTATTGGAGATAGTGGTTTTCAATTCACGGATAACAAATATGTGGAACCACCAGTGCCTTTGACTTTGGATAGATGATGGATAGAAAGAATCATAATATAATGATGATTGACATAGATACCTCACTCAGCTACTCATAATTTGATGAAGTCAAGGACTTCCCTACTGCCTTTGATATGTGGAAAAAATTACATGATACTCATGGAGGAGATGCAAATGTAAAGAGAGACAAAGTAGAAAGTCTCAGAGGTTAGTTTTATATGATGAAAATGAAAGAAGGATAAAACATTACAAAATATAGTGAAAGAATCAAGAAAAGTATAAGTGCCATCAGAGCTGCGGGTGGAACAACTGAAGATACTATAGTGGTTAGTAAGGAAGAAATAAATGGAAAATTTGATGTAAAATGAGATGAAGGCATATTTCTAGGCTACTCCTATAAAATAAAATCATATAAATGTTTGAATCTTGCCACTCATAAAGTCATAGAGAGTGTACATGTAAAGATTGATGAGTTTGCATAAAGATGTGAAGAACAAAGCAGTAAAGAGCCTGAAGAATATAGAAAATTTGTGTACTATGAACCTAATACTATACCTAAGACACAAGAAATGGTAATTGGATAGAAATCTTGTCACTATTGAATTCATCAGCACAAACTATGTTACAACTTGTGCAACCCGAGCTACTAGCAAAGAAAACCAAATCACAAACAAAGGGAACTGAGTTTCAGACAGAGCAACCCGAGTTGCAAACAATGAAACCTGAGTCTTGGAAAATGGAACCCAAGCATCAGATAGAAGAACATGATAGAATATTTGAGCATGGTGAACATAGTGGAGAAAGCCCATAATCAAGAAGGAAGGATCTTGTACTTTCCAAATATGTCAGAAGGAATCATGCACCTAAGAAAATAATTGGAGATCAGACATAAGGTATAATGAAAAGGAAAAAAATTCAAGGTACATGTTTGCTTAGTGAAATTGAACCTAGATCTATCAATGATGTATTGAATGATGAAAGCTAGATAGAAGCAATGAATGAAGAAAATGAACACATAGAAAAGAACAAGACTTGGACTCTTATACCTAGAGCAAAAGACAAGAATGTAATTGGTACTAAGTGGGTTTATAGAAACAAGATGAATGAAAAAGGTGAAGTTTCTAGAAACAAATCCAGATTAGTATGTAAAGGATATTCTCAAGAAGAGGGTATTGATTATGGAAAAAAAATTTCTCATGTTGCAAGACTTGAAGGAGTCAGAACTCTTCTAGCATATGTTGCACACAAAGGATACAAGGTATATCAAATGTATGTAAAGTTTGCATTCTTGAATGGAATCCTACAAGAAGAAGTCTATATTGAGCAACTTGAAGGCCTTGTAGATCCTAATAAAAGAAATATGGTCTGCAAAATGCACAAAACCTTGTATGGACTGAAACAAGCTCCAAGAGCTGGTATGAAAGATTGCATGGTTACCTAGTAAGTATTGGATTTCAGAGAACTAATGATAATAGTAGCTTGTACATCAAAGAAGGCCCTAAAGACAAGATACTATTAGCAAAGATATTTTTTGATGATATATTATTCATTGGATATGATGATTTATGCAAAGCATTCTCTGTAGCTATGAGTAAGGAATTTGAGATGTCTATGTTTGGTGAAATAAAATTCTTTGTTGGTTTATACATTTATCAGATGAAGGATGGTATCTATATTACTCAGTCAAAATACATCAAGGAGATACTGAAGAAATTTGGAATGGAAGATTCTAGACTAGTTGGGACACCTATGTCTATTGGACATAAGTTTTCTAAAGATGATGATTTTAAAGAAGGTAAATAAGACTACCTATAGGTGCATGATTGGTAAACTACAATATGTTGTTCACACCAGACCTGATATTACATTAGCAGTTGGTATTGTTGCAAGGTTTTCAGCTAATCCTGGAGAAAATCATTTGATGGCTATCAAAAGGATTATGAGATATCTTAAAGGTACTGAAGATTATGGATTATGGTATAAGAAAGGAGGAAACTTTGACTTAAGGACTTTTACTAACGCTGATTGGGCAGGAAGTGTTGATGATAGGAAGAGCACAAGTGGTGGAGCATTATTTCTTGGAAAGAGGTTAGTCTCCTAGACTAGTAAGAAATAGAATTGCATTTCTCAGTCCATAGCAGAAGTAGAGTATGTTGCTGCAGCAATCAATAGTTCAAACATCATATGGTTCAAACAACTACTTTCAGGTATGAAGGAAGAAATCAAAGAACTATTTATTATTTACTGTGACAACAGTAGTTCTATTGACATTTCAAAGAACCCAGTGATGCATACCAAGACCAAACATATTGCAATAAAGTATCATTTCTTGAGAGAATTGGTTCAGAAAATAGAAGGTTGGAATATGTGAATACTAAAGAACAAGTTGTAGACATATTCACCAAGACTTTACCTAAGGATGCATTCCTATATCTCTAATGAAAGCTAGGGGTAATTCCCCTAACTGAGGATCACTAAAGAACAGTTTAGTGATTCATCAACTGCGCTACAAAATAGATCAAACATGTTGATGCAGATTATCAGAGCTCATTGCATATGAATCAGTACATTCATGTACATTATAAATCAAATGATATTTCAATTGGTGTCTATGGCATTGGTTGAAAAAGAGGGAGAGATTATTTTTTCATAATGATTACTGAAGTAGAGATTGATGACAAAAGGAGAAATTTATCAGAGACAAAGACAGATGTAAGAGGGAGAATTTTGTATCTCATCTATTGTTGACAGAAGGAGTCTTATGGATATAAATCAGAATGAAGCTAAGGAAATTAATAAAATTTGATTCATCTTACTGTTTCTCTAAAATTATTTGTATCATGACATGTTGTGTTGCCATCAATGCCAAAGAGGGAGATTGTTGATGACAATTATTTAACTATGTATTGTCATTGATGTTACACATGTATATACACTTATGTAGTGATGTTACAAAATGTGTCTACATCCAAACCGAGCATAGTTAGTGTATTCCAAGTGAATCTCAATATTTTCTAAGCTCAATCAATTATTAAAGAAATTTAGTTTTTACCGAGTTCACTCGGGGATTACAGTGTTGGTCGGGCATTGAAGAATTTTTGTGTTAACAAAGTTAAGCATTTAGTGTCATCCGACTAACAGATGATTACATTTTATGATTAATTGGGAATATGAGGCTGACTTTAAAAGGTCTATCATATATATATAAGGTCAATTTTGAATTGTAAAATATGTAATAATACATTGAATTAGTGGATGAATATATTATGAAGAGCAGAGGCAAAATCAGATGGGATTTTGATTAAGGAAAAAACATCCAGACAAAGATACAATAGAAAATTTGATTAGTGAGGATCCAATTTACAACCAAAGAAAGATCTAAATCAGAAAAGATAGTTTCTTGTACAATCAGGTCAATCCATTGTTACTCTCTAACAAAGCAGTGATTCAAATCTCTTAATAGAGTAAACTTAACAGTCTTTGTAAATCCTCTCACAAGGTGAAATTTCTATATTGAAGTGTTTAAAGACCTTTAACAAGGCCACTCCTTACATGGTGATTAAATCCTCTAATAGGGTCACACCTAATAGTGTGTTATTGTAACCTTTAACAGGGTTGGCTCCTAATAGGGCTCACTTCAAAAGAGTGAAAAATAGTAACTAGTTGCAATTGGTGGTTTTTCCCATATTTGGTTTCCATGTTAAATCTTGGTGTCATCTATGTTCATGCTATTTACTTTATATTTTATGTTCTACACATAATCTCTATAATGATAAATACTTTACATATCTTAAGATTTATTGGTTCTCCAAGTTACATTAGAATATCTTAATTAACCGAGTGACAGTGATATATCATTTAAAGACATCTAAGGGACTTGGATTTGTTTTTGTAGTAATTGATTCACCCATCCCCTATCAGTTACTCATCTCATTTCCAATAGGTATAAAATGTGTCATCTTTTAAAATCTATCCACCACAACAAATATGGAATCATTACCTCTTGTTGTCCTCGGTAAGCCAAGAACAAAATCCATGCTGATAACACTCCAAGGTTTCTCATGAACAATAATTGGTGTATACAAACCAGCATTCTAACTTATTCCTTTTGCAACTTGACAAACTCCACAACTTTTCACAAATTTCTGAACATCCTTATACAATTAAGGCCAAAAATACCTTTCCTTCAGCAAATTCAATGTCTTATCAATACAAAAATGTCCAGCCAAACCACTACTATGTTTATCCTTAATCAAATTAGTCCTCATTGATCCTCTTGGTATGCACAAATAAATACCTTTGAACAACATATCTTCTTGAATGAAATAGTCTTCATACTTACTTGATTAATTAGGTACTTTGCACACTCTCTACTGCTAAGAAAAATCAAGATCACTTTCATACAAATGCTTCATGTCCTCAAAACCAAGAACTTAAATTCTCATTTTAGTCAACAAAGATCTTCTACTTAATGCATCAACAACTTTGTTAGAAACTCCACTCTTATGCTTAATCACAAATGTGAAACTCTGCAAATACTCTACCCATTTCATATGTCATTGACTCAACTTATTTTGACTACCCAAATATTGTAAAGCCTTATGATTAGTATACAACACAAAATCCTTTGGCATCAAGTAATGTCTCCATTTTTTCATAAATTGAACAATAGCATAGAATTCTTGATCATAGAAAGAATATTTATTTTTTGCATCATTCAACTTTTCACTACAGAAAGAAACAGGTTTACCTTCTTGAGTCAACATAGCTCTGATTGCACTTCCACTTACATCACATTCAACTTGAAATGCCTTATTGAAATCAGGTAGGGCTAATATAGGCAATTCAACAACCTTCAATTTCAAAGTCTCAAAACTATTATCATCTTCATGTGTCCATTTGAATTCTCTTTTGTCTCCCCTCATTGTCTCATTCATATCATTACAAATAGAACTAAAATTTTTGATAAACTTCCTGTAAAAAACTTTCCAATCCATGAAATGATCTTACCTCACTAACATTCTTAGGTGTAGGCCAACTAAGTATAGCTTTAACTTTCTCAAGGTCCATTATCAAACCACTAGCTGAAATCACCAAACCTAAATACACAATTTCTTCTTTCATGAAGGAACACTTTGTCAGATTTATCAGCAACTTTTCCTCTTACAATCTCTGTAACACTTTCCTTATATGTATCAAATTCTCTTCTCTTGTCTTACTAAATATTAAAATATCATCCAAATATACAATCACACATTTATTCAAGAATTTATTCAAGACTTCATTCATTAACCTCATAAATGTAGTCGGTGCATTAGTTAAACCAAAAGCCACAACCAACCACCCATACAAACCTTCCTTTGTCTTTAAATCATTCTTCCACTCATCACCTTCTCTAATTCTCATATGATGATATCCACTTTTCAAATCAATTTTGGTAAAATATTTTTATCCACTCAAACAATCCATTATATCATCCATTCTTGGTATAGGAAACCTATAATTCACTATGATCTTATTGATTTCTCTTGAATCAGTGTACATTATCCATTCTCCATTCTTCTTAGCTACCAAAATAGCTGGTACTACACATGGACTCAAACTTTCTTTGATCAAACCTTTATTCAGCAATTCATGAACTTGTTGGTTAAGCTCTTTATTTTTTATTGGTGTTAACCAATGTGGTGCCTTGTTTGGTAAACTAGCTCTAGGAATTAGATCCATCCAATGACTAATATCTCTCATTGGTGGAAAACCATTAGGTACATTACCTCAAATGTTCTCCTTATACTTAGTGAGTAACTTCTCAACTTCTGTAGGAATTTCATCTCCTGTATTCTTACTTGGTTTGTTAGGAATCAAAGCATAACAAATATCATCTCTTTCCAAATCCTAAACAAACTACCTTCCTTTAGACAAACTTTCACAGATGTACATAACTCACCAATAGATTCTTCAACCAAAGGTAACAAGATTTGTTTCTTACCATCAACCCAAATAGTATATCTATTCATTCTTCCATAATGTATAGCATGTCTATCATATTGCTAAGGTCTACCCAACAAAATATGACAACAATCCATTGGCATAATATCACACAACACCTTATCATAATATTTTCCAATTTTTAGATTTATAAAACATTGTCCACTTACCATTAATTTATGCTCATCCTTGATCCATGAGATCTGATAGGGTTTCAAATGCTTCATCCTTTACAACTACAACTTTGTGACCATCTCCTTAGATGCCAAATTCGCTGAGCTTCCACTATCAACAATGACCTTCAAAACTTTTTTTGCAACTCTACATCTGGTCTTGAACAAACATTTTCTGATAGGATCTTGATTGTATTTTTCACTCCATAGTATCCTTCTGATCATTAGAATACTTCCCTTCTCATGTTCATTAGGTGACTCTTCCTACACCAAAGCATTTCTACCACTACTAACTTTCTTTCTTACATGTGTACACTCAGAGGATTTATGTCCTTCTTCACCATAATTGTAACATGTTACTTGGAGTCATCTTCTACTATAACCACCTCAGGAGTAGTTTCAACTTCCTTGATAGGAACTTCCACCTTTCCATTTAGTCTTTCCTTTGTCTTTATTTGTGTCTTCATTTGCCTTGTCTGGTTTGATTTAGATGTACCATTTTCACCATGAGATCTACCTCTTCCTCTAGGGAATCTACCACCTCTTCCTCTTTTTCTTTGTTCATATCTCTTATTCAATTTACCCTTAGATTTTAGGGAAAAATGATATGCCTCTTCAATGCTTTCCATCTTGACCAAGCTAATCTCATCTTGTATAGAAATTCTCAATCCTTTCAGATACCTTCTTGTTATTTCCACTTCATCTTCAACATGTCCAGATTTGATATCTAGTCTATAAAATTCCTCAATGTAGTCTTTCATTGATCTATCTTTCTGCTTCAAACTTTGCATTCTCTAAAATAGGTTAATTAGATAATCACAAGGTAGAAACTTTCCTTTCAATTTGTTTACCATCTTATCCCATACCTTGATCTTATCTTTACCTTTCTTCTTTTGATCTAATTGCAGATGCTCCCACCATAAGGATGTGTGACCTTTCAACTTTGTTCTTGCAATCTTTACTTTCTTTTCCTCTGACACATTATCATATTCAAATTACTTTTTCATCTCTATTATCCAATCTATCAACTCATCATAATCTAATTTTCCACTATACTTAGGAGGATTGAATTTAGGTTTGGATTTCAAACTTGTCAAATCTCTCAGGAATATTTCTTCTTCTTGATCCATAACAAGTAAAGGTGCAACTTTACCTTGCACTTCCTCCAATTCATCATCACTAACATCTTCAAAATGCCTTCCTCTATGTTGGGTTGTCTCAACATCTTCCAATCTTGCAGCTATCTATCTTATCATATCAGCTAGACCTTGATTTACATTCCCTCTCCCATGAACCATCTTGAAACCCTCTTCAATTGTAGGTCACATCACAATCTTCCGCCCCACAACAATATCAACCAACTAGGGTTATGGTTTACAAGAAGGAACTTAGATCTAACCTTCACTTGAATGCCAAATGATGCAAGGAGGGTCAATACTCAGGGCCTAGGGCACTCCCAAGAACTAAACCAGCTTTCAAAGGCACAATGTTGAAGCAACAACACAAGAAGGAGAGAAGAAAAATGGAGATATCTTTCATTAATTGATCAAACTCATTACATGCCATGATGTAAGGCCTTCCTAGTTTCAGTCATATACAAAAAAAATGATTACAAAATAGTCTTAATACATCAGATATCACAGACCTTTGATCTCAATATATAATAATTCACTTTCTTTCTCTAATATTGCTACCTAAAATAAGAACATACAACTAAATATATACAAGAGTCCACCAAAGAGGTCAGTGCTCAAATCTCTAAGAGAGACCCAGATTTAGGTCCACATAGATCTCAATGAGAGACCCCATATTAATTAAGCCATGGAAATTAAATGTAGAAGTCATCCAGATCAGGATAAAAAAAACTCAGGAAGAGATCACCGAAAGACAACAACCCATCGGTAAAAGCATACCTGAGCAACATAAAACCCACTTGGTAAAAGCATACCTAAGAAACAGAAAAAAAAATTGATCAAATCATACTCGAGCAATATAAATAAACAAAGACTGAGACCTATTGGTAAATCAAGACATAAAGAGTACCCGAGCAACAGGGTAACTGAGCACTTCACCGAGCAGTCTCTAAACAAGCTAAATAACAAAAGGAAACATATTTTTGGTTGAGAAGGATTTCCAAGGACCCAATATGCTCCCACATTAGCATTTAAAATCAATTAAATCTTTAAAAATGCATATGATGTCATCAATTTCTATTAACTAATTATAAAATTTGAAAAAAGTCTATGTTATTCAGCTGATTTATTCTTATCTTTTCTCATTTTGGAAAAAACTTTGTTAACTAAAAACTCATTTTGGAAGTTTCCAAAATAATTGATTAGCCAGTTCAGTCAACTGACTCTTTTGACCAATCATCATCTTTTCACATGGATTGTGCTTCTTCAATCAAATCTGAGCCACTCTTTTCTTTCGATCTCGGTCATCGATTCGAGAGATATTTCTATAAAAGAAACTCTTTTCCTTCACAAGCATCCTAAACTTTAGCTATCATTATTATGCAATTTTCATTCCTTAATTTTTCAAGCATTTAGCATTTCATATCTTTTTGATTAATTGTTGCTAGTTTACTTTCAATCATGCAAACCATAATCTAGAGTATATATCAATTTGGTGCTTTAAAAGGAACAAAAACATTTCAATTTGGGGTTAAAAATTCAATATAATTAGCTTTGGAATCAATCTTGCATTTTCATATCATATAGAGTAATCATTTCATTTAGCTTCAAAATCCTTCATTTAGATTTGGTGTAGTCACTATTTCTTGCGATGACCTAAGAGAAAGGTTCAAACTCCTGCCTACTAGAAGGAAATAGATTGGTTTAGGTTAGTCTCTTATTTATCACATTTAGTTTAAACTATGTAAGGATCTATTGAAGTGTGTGTTTGTAGCTGCAAGTATCCAAAATCACATGCAAAGAGATCAGACTAGTTATTACTATTGCTGGGTGACTAAAAAAAGTGTACGAGTACTGTACTAATG
This sequence comes from Thuja plicata, assembly GCA_018584345.1. Taxonomy (NCBI): domain Eukaryota; kingdom Viridiplantae; phylum Streptophyta; class Pinopsida; order Cupressales; family Cupressaceae; genus Thuja; species Thuja plicata. The sequence goes on from MU227699.1 coordinate 848,332, forward strand.
ATCTAGAGAGAGAAAAGATGGCAATGTGTACTAGGATGTGTTGTGATCTTATTTCTAAGGTCCCATGGCTTAATATTGTATATTGGATGAGTTATAGATGTTTTAGTGAAGACTCGGTATTGGACGGTGATAGTGATCTTTGACTGAGTTAGTCTCTATGTTTTGAGAATAAATTATATACAACATGGATTCAGGTTATGCGAGCTTAAGAGATGGAAGAAGACATGTTAAGGAAGTTTTTTTATGTTTTGCAGGTCATAGGAATCCTTGTGATGTCTGTTGTGGCATATTTTCTGGAGGAGACCTATTTGGGGCCGACTTCAGAGATGTAGCGTGTATTATGGATTGTGAGCGTGGGTTACGGATCTTGGATTATGTTTGATGAATTATAATTGATGTTTACTTGTTATAGGTATCATGTTTATCTTAGCAAGGGGTTAAGTAATTATTTGTGCATTGGTGAATTCATAATTGGCTGACCTATTTTCTTATTGTAAATTTGTATAAACAAAATTTACTTTCTTTATGGAAGTGTGGAAGAGACAGCAAAGTGTGGAAGACTGTTTCTATCAGATAGTTCACTGGATTGTATATCTAATATACATTTTTATTTTGGACAGTAATTCTTGAGGGTGGATTTAACCTTCTAGAGGTAGTGTGCCTCGACAGTGAGCCCATTATTACTCTTGACTCCTAACAGGGTATGTCCTTTAATAAGGACTATGTACTATAATGTCTAAATAAGCTCCTAACAAGGCTAAATCTTTTAACAGGGATACCATAATCTTAGTACATCATTTGTGGGTTTTGATTCTCACTAGGGTTTTACCTTTAACAAGGTTTCCTTGACAACAAAGTATTGTGTTATGGTGTTGGCGTTTACTATGTTATCATTTGGATTAAAATTTTGATGTATACATTTTAATTTGTTTAATAATCTGTCTCACAACTTGATTCACACCCCCCCCCCTCTCAATTGTGTTGGTGGACTATTATTCCTAACATCTTCTTATTCATCTTCATCACTTTCTCTATCAAATATTAGACCATCTCTTAAGGTAGGGTGTTCTGATTTGTTATTGAAACCCAATCATGTCTTGTCTTTAGTGTCCTGAATTCCATATGGATAGGCTCAATGAGTCCTTTGCCTTTATCTTCTAAAGGTCCCTTCCCTTTTCATCCCATTATTTTGAGAATATCATATCCTTTGCCATATTTTTTAGGAGATATCTCAACATGTTTTACTTCATTTTCTCCCTTTTCCCCTTTATAGAGCCATGCCAAGACTAGTTTGTCCTCCTTTTCTTCCTCTTGAGAGATTGTGGCTCTAACCATACCAGTTGCTTCATGAATAACTTTTATTTTTCAGGTAGAAGGTGTAAATAATGGGGAGGGTCTCCCATATGATCTTGGAGATACGGGAATGTTAGCCAATGATGGAGTTGTATCCAATTTTTATTCCTCCATACTAGTTTCTTCAAGTTTTAACATTTTTTTCCAAAGCTTATCATCACCTTATCTTTGGAGGTTTTTGTTGGGAACTCTTTTGAAACTTCCTTATTTTAAGGAACCATAACATCTTCCTTGATATTGTTACAAGTGTAGCTTGAATCTATAGGAATTGTTAGTTCTACCTTATTGTGTGGGAATTTTATACATTGGTGATAAGTAGATGGAACTGCTTGCATTTCATGTATCTAGGGTCTCCCTAGTAATATATTATTGGCCAATGGTAGATCAAGAACTTGAAAAGTCACATATTTTTCTATTAGTCCTATTATTATTGGTAAAACATCTAGTCCTTTGGATGACCTTTCTTCCTCATCATAGGCCTTGATTGTTATCTTACTTCCAAAATCAATTTGTGTGTTCTAAAAGTCCCAATGCTTTGACTAGGTTGAGAGTGCATATATTCAAACCCACACCTCCATCTATCAATACATGTTTTACATAGTGTTTGTGGATCAAAACTTCAATGTGTAGGGGTTGATTATGGGGATGAGTCAAATATTTATAATCATTTTCTGAAAAAGAGAGGTAATGTCGAGCTGAATTGTGATTGACCATTTCCTAGAATTTTTCTACATCTATGTCCTTTGGAACATTATTTTTAAGTAGGGATTGTTAAAGAAAGTCCCTATGCACTGAAGAAATTTTTAATAACTCAAATATAGAAATTTGAGCTGAGGTTCTTTGCAATTGGTCCACCAAGTTGTAGTTAGCGGATGGTATAGGAACTATTTGTCTTGATGTTGTTGGATTTGGAATTGTGACAAAAGGTGGTTTGGATGATTTTGTCTATTTGGATGAGGAATTCACCCCCTTAATTATGATCTTCACTTGGCTTCATGTTACAATATTCGAGTGTATCGAATTGTCCTTGAAACCTTTGATAGTGATCACATTGATTGATTCACTTTTTATGTCCAACATGTTGATCACATTATCATTGTGAGAATAGGTTTAGTTAACTTCATTTCCTTTTTATTTAGAGGCTTCTCTTTTTTCATAATTGGTAAATGGTTTATTAAAGGCCATTTGACCTTCATTATATGTGTGTCCTACTTTGATCTTATCTCCATCAATGAGATCTTGTATGACATGTCAGAGTTTGACACAATCATTTGTTTTGTGTCCTTTACTTTTTTGTAAATCATAGTAGGCATTATCGTTCCACCATCTTGGTTTTACTTTCGGTTCCCATGGTTTTGACTCTGATAAAGTAATGATTTTTTTATCCAAGAGAGTCTTCAAAACCATCTCAAGAGATTCTCCCAATGGCATAAATGTCCTCTAGGCCTAGACACCCAAGGTTTATTCTTGTTGGTATCAGTGTTCATTCGTGGTATTGTTGTTATTGCTTTAGCCTTTTTGCTTTCTTGTAGACTATTTGTAAGACTAAACATTGTTGATTTAACATTTGTAGTTGAGGCTTCTACCCCTCCATCATTAACAACATTTTTTTTCTTATTCCACCATTTAGGCTTGTTGTTAGAGGATTTGTTGTCATTAGAAAGCGTGATTTCTCCTTTTTTAACCATAACCTCTTCAACATGAATAGCGTTATTAATCATTCTATCAAAACTGGGAGAATCTTTCATTTGTAGAACATAGTTCATTTCAGGTTCTAAGTTATTTATGAAGATCTACATCTTTTCCAATTCAGGCAATGGTTGAGAGTACCTTGCAAATATTTTCCTCAATCATTGCAAGAAGTGTGTGAAGGATGCACCTATCCATTGTTTGGTATTACAAAGATCCATCATGGTCACATTGTGTCATATGTTATAGGAGTAGTTTTGGACAAATATCTAAATCAATTCTTCAATCATTTGAATACTAGGAGTGAGTTTGGAAAACCATTCCATGGCTTGTCCTCCTAAACTTGTCAGAAATAGTCTCAACAAGTATGTTGGTTCATGTATAAATTCTATACTTAATGCACAAAATTCCCTCACATGATCACGAGGATATGTTTCTCCCATGTATTTTGAAATGTCCTGAACTAGATATTTTACTAAATACCTCAAATATATCTCAAAACATTTAAATAAATACATTCATACAAATAAACCATCGATTCACAACAAATAACCAACAATATGTTCCAATAAAACCCTCAGCAATTATTATTGCATTATACAACAACAATACAATAAAAATGGGATTTCAACAATCCAAAATTTGAACTACAATATTCAACAGTAATATCAAATGACAAGAACCTGAAAATGCAATGGTGAGCTCTATTGTGAATCCACCCCCAAGATGAATTGGGTTTCTGTCCAATCCACCGAGAAAGCCTGAAGTTTTATGTACTTAGGTTTCAGAACTGAAAGCTGAAGCTTCTTGGATTCTCCAAGAGAAATAAATTAATAACACTAAGCATCCCTCAAATGAGTCTCCATTCTTTCTTTTAAAGCAACAGTTGTGACTCTTCAGTTTCCCTTCTCTGTCTTTTCATATTCTCACTTTATGTCACTTAAAATTAATATATCTTTTTAATAATAAAGTGGCATAGTAATAAAATATGAAATCTTCTGGCATTAAAATGGATTACCAAACAAACTCAGAAGATGGTGTGTGATAGCTTGTCAGAAAGATCTTGACAATGTGCTCCAAGTCCAATACTGAAATTCCAATAAAACCAAACTCTATTGATTTACTATAAATAGTAAGTATATGGAAACCTTGCAGAAACTACTATGTTTAACCTAAAATTCGAATTCCCTAAGCAAACTATCATACTAACCCTAGTCATGACTTGGTTAGCCTATTGGGCCAAGATACAATGGCTAACAATGCAACATAAATAATGTGCCCGAAAAAGGGGACATTACAAATCCTCCCTTCTCAAAGATTTCTTTCCCTCAAGCAATCAGTACTTGCATGCTATGACCAAATGCCTAGATCCCATACCAACCTCAAGGAATTTTCCCCACTTGGCTACTGTGCTATCATGAAAAAAATGTGACCAGTAATGTGAAACCACTCAACAATAACCCACAATAACAATACATTAATCAAGATCCCAAATAACCCCATGTACATGCTCAGCCAAATCAACATGCCATGTGTTGTATCATCTACAAGAAGGTCCTCAATCTGACTATGAACCTCACACCAACATGAGAATGTTCCTCATGGGTCCTGTGAACAAAAATTCCATCCACCTTCCCTATTGTCAGTAATATCCTAACGATCGATACCCATAATGGGTGGAATGTCCAAAATGTCCAACTGCCACAACAATGCCCCTCTAACATGTATCCCAACTTGGTGCATGTTCTGAAAAGGAAAAATAGAAATACTACTGGACATGGCATCCTCCTTCATGAAGGGAAGTGTGTCAAACCAATAACCCTTCATCCAATAAGACATAATTGTCCATCCTGAACCACTAATGTAGAAACCAAACTGCCCAACAGCTGAACTCGCCATGTCACTCCAATATGGTGACCAATACTCATCTATAGTAACTAGACCTGGGTCCCAAATCCTGCAATCAATCTCATCCTCATCATGGGGATTGGAAATATCTTACTAATCTAGCTCCAAAAAGGGATTATCAAATGTCAGATCAGCACCCACCTCAAACAAGAAATTGTTAACCGGCTGAAAGTTATCCAACTCATAAAGAGGTCCTGGATGATCTAGAGATTTGTTATCTGATCTTTTGGGACAACTATCCAAGTCATAAGTCTATTTTATACTGTCAAGATCCTAAATCACTTCCTAAAATAAATCAGACCTTTCTTTGTCATCATGTTCCTTGTACTGACTAGTGGAAACAATCTGATTTCTTGCTTCCTCAAGAGAAAGATGTGTGTGCTCCAATGTTTCTTGAGCAACATTAAGCTCTCTATGGATCTTATTAACCTTAGCATCTTTTTTCCTCAACGTTGTTTTGACCCCCTATAAATCAGCACCATAAGATTCACTCCCTACACCATTTTGTCTTTTTTTCCATTTGAACCTTCCTGTAAAGATCCTCAATAATCCTATGGATGCTATCATGATACACAAGAGCTGCAACATTGACATCATTACTACCTTTTAGTTGACTCTTCAAAGCATGCTTCTCATTATTGTCATTTTGAAATGCATTCTCTGGTTGGTCATCCAAATCCTCATTATACATAAGTGATGTGCTTCTATAGAAATAGCATGATTCCTCATATCGAACACAGGCATTATCATGGTCACCATAGGCCTCAAACTAATCTATATGAAGAGGTAATTTTATTTTCATGTCATCCAACAATTCCTGATGACATGAATTGTTAAGGGAACCCAACTGGTTGTCACCATCTTTAACCATATCTTTTCCCTGCATAATATCATAAACATGTTCTAGAGACCAAGCCCCTTGGCATGTAGAAAAAATCTACCCTTTTCTCATTTGGTTCTCACTCATTTTTGAAGACCTTGTAATCTCTATGCCTACTGATATTTTATCATTTCTAGTCATCAAACCCTTGAACCTTTTAGCCTTATGCTCAATCAATTTAGCTGAGAGATCATATGCCATGGGTGAGGTCTTTTGTTCCCCTCTCTATATTGCCAACAAATCTAATTGTAACTGCTTACATATATCATTTTCCTTATCTAAGATCAAAGACATAATAGTTTTCATGCAAGCCTTTATTGTGTCTGGATGATGCTCCCTGAAATTACTTAGGATATACTAAAATAATTATTGAATCATCTTATCACAACCGAGATTCATCATGTGAATAAAATTTTTAGTTCTTGCCATTAATTCCAATATTTTTTCTTGCTTACCAAAGGTATGACTTTTATCATTATTTATTCCACCTAAACTGTCCACAATCAGTTGTAATACCTACTTCCAAATGTAATCAGTATAAGGGGTGATATGAGTTGTAATCTGTGTGATCTCACTAAGATATGAGGTGAATGCAAGCCTAACATCTTTATGTGGATGCTGCATAAACCTGCGTTGGACTAAAGCAGCCATTGAGGGCTACAAGGCCCAATTGAAGAGCCTACAATCAGTCAGGTATATCCTAGATAGATATCAATCTATCTCTTCCAATTTGACAAGAACACCTTCCATAACTTTTATATTCTCCAATCGCCATCCAAGACAATATAGTTCATTCCCTATTTCAATTTCTTTTTGCAAGTCCCTTAAATGTTCATCATAAAATGCATCATTGAATTCTTTTAAGAACATAGGGCTTTCCATATTTTTCATTGTCTTTAACTTTGTTTTTCTTCCACCCAATCTAATGCACTGAAAATTACCCTTGTTTCCACTAAAAAGTTTTGCACTTCTTCCCTTATAATAGATCACCAATCTTCAATCTTTGTTGATGCTAATTTTTCTTCTTTCTAAAACCCATACTTTCAGCTTGTTCTCACAGATGAGAGAAATGACAATTTGTCAAGGAGATTGCATGCACTCAAATGGGTTATGAGTTTTAGGAGAATAAACTTCCCTTCATTAATGATAGTGTGTGACTTTGAACAAGTACCATTACATTTCCCATAGCAGATAATAATATAGTATTTCAGACATCAATAAATATTAATTCATAGACAGACTGAAAATACTCACATCCTACAAGATTATAACTGAAAAGCCTTTAAAATCTCTACAAGAAGCACATAGAAATAATTATAGACCTATTAAAAAATAGAAGACATTTATAGTTCCACGTTCAAGGCTAGGTACCAATGTAATTCCCTTCCCATGATGGTTTTGTGTAGCCTAGTTCACTATCACTGTTCAATGATCATTCCATGTAATGTATATGCTTGTTACAAGCTCCCCTCAATTGTGGATATGTTTTACAATCATTTACTCTGCTTGTGCTTCCTATGCATGTCACATCCAAGAAGTAATTGTCCTGATTACTTGAAATGCAGTAATAAGTGCCCATAATTGCTTGGTTGTGATGGAAAAACTCTATGAAGCACTCAGACCTTCACAACAGGGGTATTTGATCACCATGCAATCACAAAACAAACAAATTTTAACCCTGTTTATCTATAGAAGAATAAGAACACTTTGAACACATCCAGTCCAATACCAAATAGGCTACAACAATATATTTACTTCAATTGCACCAACTCGTGCAGCGATACCATAGATACACATGCCAATTGTTAGGGATTTTTCCTGTATGAAACACAGTGCTTGAAATGTCTATTTGAACACTATGCTTTCTAATACTGATTCAGGAACAAGAAAAGCCTAATTTCTAAGGACTGGATAAGGTCCTTTGTTTTTGAGCTCCACATATACTCAGGCAGGTTTTACCTCTTATGATTGATGTTTACACAGTATGTTATAGTGTGGACACTGATTTGCTAGGTACCTTTGTTAAACCAACTTATAAATTGCCTTGCAAATGACCAAGCATAACCAAATGCAAGATTTAACCATACAAACTTATGGTCTTAAATATAGCAAAAACCAGTGATACAAGGATTTTCATCCTTCTTCCTTTTATTATAGGAGGGATAACCTAATGATTCACTCTTCAAGGAATCACTAAAATGGACACTGTCCTGCTGACATGAGTCCTTACTGAGTTTAGTTTGTTTGTTCTTAGTACCTAGAGTATTTTGATTAAATTGATTTTTGATATTGGATGAGGAACAGACTGTAAACTATACTCTAAACTAGTGTCTATCCCTTGGGCAAAGAGTCAATGAAAACATGAATCAACAGAGATAAAATAATAGAGATAGCGTAGAGTACCTTACAAACTACATGCAGCTGAGCTAGAGTGCCTTACAAACTATCCTCTCATATACATACATTTGCATCAAATCCTTATCACAATGTTTTGCTCTCTGAAATCATCTATGAAACTTAGTCCTCTCCTTGAAAGGAACTCATAAATAATTAAACAAACTACCTTGTAGCTGGTGTATTTCAAATGCCTTAC
>MU227699.1:904971-932167 GCA_018584345.1 Thuja plicata
CAAAATAAGTTTTGAAAAATAAAAAATAGAGTCAGTGGTAACCAAGTTGCAGAGCAGTAGACAAAACCCAACCACATGGTAAGGGTGAGTTTTGACTTATCAGTTTCAGAGTTTTTGGTATGATAATCATTTTTTTCACTAATGCCAAAGGGGGAGATTTTCAACATTAGGGAAAGACATATTTTCAAGTAGTGCCAAAACACTTAGTCATTCATATGGTTATATAGTGTTGACCGATCCATCTAGTGTTACCCGAGCTAAGTAGTTGTAGTGTCACCCAAGCAGTTAGCTCCAAGAAGTGTCGACCGAGTCATTAGTGTTACCCAATTTGCATACCATATCTAAGTGATCAATGTGGACCGAGCACTCAATGTCACCTGAGTGCCAAATTTTCCAATTTCACTCTGTCGCCTGAGTGTCATTATATCACCGGAGTGGATTACTAGACCCGAGTATCAGCATTGACCTGACTTAGTGAATATTGTTTGAAACTAATTAATATTATTGTAGCTGACTTGTAGAGGTAATTGATTTTGATAAGTATATATGTAAGACACTTTGATTATCCAACAAATAATCAAGATCATTACAATTACATTGAATACATGCATAGATGCAAATATGAAGAGGCAGATTGATTAGAAGGCTACAATAGTATAAAGGAATAACAGAGACTCATCTATCACATTCAAGTGACCAATTTTACATCAAAGGGTCTTATTTAGAAAATCATCTTTGCATAGTAGATCATTCATTGATTCATCCTAATAGGTCTATCAATCAAATCCTTTAATAGGGTGGACCTAACAGTCCTTGACAAATCTCCTAACAGGGTGCATACTTAATTGTATTGTATAACTCCTTTTACAAGGTGGACCTAACAGTCCTTACTGCTCCTAACAGGGCAGCTCATCAGAACTAATCAATTGTTAGCATTAACAGTCAAATTTACTACTGTAGTTTTAAAGTTTGTGGGTATCATCATTGTTATGTGCTTGAATGTGACCTCTAAATTAGGCACAAACTCAGCATAGTCCTTTCTCAATCATCAAATTTGCAAAGATGAACATGGATTATCCATTTCACAAATTTGATTGAATTGACCTGTTACCTCCTATTTAGTTGGGGTGTCAAATTTACTCTCAGAATGAGAGCCAACAACCATGACCATTGCTAAAAGGGAGGATTTTAAAGCATGATAAAAACTAAAATTGAAACTACTCTATATGAGAAATGCCATTACAATTAAAGAATGAAAGTGCATATTTAATCTAGAAAGCTTGAAAAGATGATAGAATTGATCTATTAGATATGTAAACAAACTATATTAGAATGCAACATGTTACTAATCCAAATGAAACTAAAGCTAATTATGCAATAAAGGCTTTAAAAGATGAAAGAAATGAGACAAGATTTCGCTATAATTTTGATGCTCTCTAATTGATCCTCTCAAATGAATAAAATGAGACCCATAATATAGAACAACTTGAGAAGGGGATGAAGAGTTTCTTGAAAAGGAAACGACTGACTCTTCATCTCCATGGAGGAAGGTGAGACAATTTTTGAAGGAATTATTCAATTAAAAGAATGAATTATTGCCACATGAGTGGCTTTTCATATGGAATTATGGAATTCCTTTTGAGGATAATTCACTCAACTAAGTAAATAATTATTTTAATTCCTTTTGATGTGTATTAGCTAAAGGGGGTGGAATTAATTTAATTTAAAAGCACTTAGGACTTTTAGAATTAAATTAATTAATCATAGGGATTTTTAGCTAATAAACCTTGATAATTTAGGAATTAAATATAATGTGAGATTTATGCAAATTCAGGTTTTNNNCATTTGAGACCAAGTCAATTAAAGTCAATTAGGAAGAGAAATTTGCCTAGTACAATAGGACTTTGATGATGAGAAAATGCACCAAAATTGTTTAGAATTGTGAGGTGCCAATTTTGGGGTGTTACATTTTGCCCCTCTTTGAATTGATGTGCAAGCAATGCATTGAATCAAAGAACAGTCTGATGTGAAGATGAAGATTTCAGGGGTCTAGGTTAGGTTGCCCAGACATCGATCAGATTGAGAATCAGAACCACCTTCAGAATGAAGCATGATTCTCCGAAGTCTAAGTTAGATTGTGAAGACAACGGTCCAAATACCACTTGAGGGAAGATCAGAATCAAGGTTAGATTGCCCCAATGTCCACTGATAGCTGATGAATATTTAGGACTATCTCCAGAATCAGGGTTAGATTGCCCTGATACGAAGGTTAGCCCTCTGAGATCCAGGTTAGGTTGCCTAGATAATGGTCTAAAGAGCTTCTGAGAGCCATCTTCAGAATGAAGCGTGACTTTCAGGAATTAGGGTTAGATTGCCCCAACATGCAATGAGATTTCAAGAATCATCTCTAGAATGAAGCTTGATCCTTGAGGATCCAAGTTAGATTGCTCTGATACCTAGAAAGATAGATGACAAGATGACAAGATGCGAGGCATCAAGATGCCCCTAGAGATTCAATATCATGGAATATCCAATTTTGACCATAAGGTATGAAACACTAAATATGCCCCAAGTGATGAGATTCCCTTAGCAATGGGAACTTTTGATTCAGATCAGACTGATTCAAGAATGATGCGAAAAGATTCAATGATGCAATCATCCTGCCCCCTCGGGAGCGAAATCAAAAGATGACACAATAGAAAGATAATCAAAAGAAAAAGATGGCAGATAGAAGTAAGATCGAAGATCCAAAAGAATTCAAAAATAGATCAACAGAAGGAAGAATTGATTTAGAGTGATCAGGAGGTGACTAGGTTTTACCATAGTTGACCAAGTTTGACCAGAATTGACTAGAGTTGACTTTGATGAAAAGATTACAGAAGCTAAGAAAATGATGATGAGAAATTATTCTAACAATAAAGCGACATTAGAAAGTAGACTACACAAGCGTCGAAGCACGTCAGTCCCAAAATTTTAAAATGTGATTTTGAGCTACTTAGGAGTGTCAGATTTTGATTTTGATCATGAAAAATGGATTCAGAACTGGACACTTCTACAGTCAAGAGGAATCTAGGACAAAATATGAGAACCTTTGAAGAATGAGAAGACAATGAAGAGAGCACCAAAACTATTTCTATCCAAGCTTAAAATGCGAATGTAAGCCTAAACTAAATGCAACCCTAGGACTTGGTTGTTGGACTCATCGCATAATTATCATCATCGAATATTTTTGGAACATCGGAGTCAATACAATCCTTACTGGTGCCACTACAACCATAAGAATATGAATATAACTTTCATCAGATAAAATGTAGGAAACAAACATAAGCACCAGGGCACAAAATCCAAGATGACCTGAACATTGTTTCCAGTTTGATATAGTAAGAGTACACAAGTAAACAAACAGAGAAATAACAGTCAAGGAGATAGTTCCAACCTCCCCTTAGCATACAAATAAACAAGATCAAGGGATGTGAGGCTTTTTCACCTTAATGCAGAAGCTCTTATCACATACACCCTATTATTTGACACTATCAGATCATCGAAACCACACCCACAAGCAGTAGAAAAAGAAAATATCAATGAAATTCATGAGAATAGACAACATACAAAAAAAGATTCAATCATAGCTCAGCATGTTTCAAAGTTTATGAATGTGTCTAGGTTTGGGGTGTTGAAAAATACCATTGTTCTTGTGAGTGCATTGTGTTTGATTGCTATCGAGAGATGTTTACGTTGCGATGTATCCAATGTGTGTTAAAAAACACAGATGTGTCCAAAGAGAGTGTTGAAAAACATTGTTTGATTGGGGTGTTGAGAAACCCCAGTTTGTGCCAGTAGAGAGTTGTCCTTTACAATTAACAAGATTACTGACTTGAGTGTGAGCCGAAGAGGTGATCAAAGTGGGGAGCCATGCCCCCAAGTAATGAATAGATTGATGTCGAATATGTAGATAGTGAGTCGATGTGAGAAATATTAGTAATACAACGACAGTAGCCAAATGCAATGAGAACCACTATTGACTGACACAAGAGAGATTCTCAAGTATAAAGATTGATGTGAGATCTAGGCATCAGTAGGCAGACTCAGTGAGAACCACTGGTGACTAATGCGAAGAGGAGAAAGACCTAAAAGATAGGACAATGCGCCCTAGACCAGGAAGATGCCCCTGAGTGTGACCAGTTTCAATCCATGTGAAGTTGAGAAAAATCTCGAAGGTGACTGGGAACGAATGCATGAGCAAACTAAAGAAGGAAAGATAACTAAAACAGGAAAGCAAACTGAAGTAGGAAAGCAGCATAGCAAATTTCTAGAGAGCCAAGAGATGTCGCGATAGATAGAGCCTTGCAGAACAAGAGGCACCTATTTACCAAGTTTTCACCATCTTGGCAGAAATTCTATTTTTGTTACCATGACGCCTGTTTACCAGGTTTTCATCAATGGAACATTTTTCTCTTTTTCTTTTTTTTTTGTATTGTCATTTTTTCAATTTTTTTGTACTTTTTTCATATTTTTATTTTTTGTATTTTTTTAATTTTTTTAATTTTTTTTGATGTTATCAAGGCGCTTGTTTACCAGGTTTTCACCAGGATAATAGATACATCAAAGCGCCTGTTTTCCAGTTTTTAACTAAGATGATCATTTTTTAGGACATTTTGCAATTTTTAGGATTTTCTCATAATAAAGTATGTACATGAGCATTCAGAAGACATTTCAACTGTAGAACTTCTTCATTTGAAGAGTGTTGATAGGCTCTTTGAGTTGTTCTCCCTCTATGGTGGAGAGATAATAAGCATTATACCCAAATACTGCAGTGATAATATATGGACCAAGCCAGTTTGGCTCAAATTTTCCTTTCTAGATCCGCTGTTGTTGATTCTTCAGGTTCTCTCTCAGGATGAGATCACCCATTTGAAAGTCTCTTGGTCTGACCTTCTTGTTATAGCTCTTAGATATTCTCTTCTGATATACTTGGAGATGATTGAATGCCACTTTCCGATGTTCATCTAGTAGTTTAAGCTATTGAAGCTGAGATATTCTGATATCATCATCAGTAATGAGGCATTTTAGAGAGACTCACAAGGTAGGAATCTCAACCTCAATAGGAAGTACTACATCTATACCATAAGCTAGAGCAAAGGGCATGGCCCCTATTGGTGTTTTTATACTGGTGCAGTATGCTCATAAAGTTGGATTAATCTAGAGATGCCAGTCTCATCTAGATTTGTGTACTGTGCAGTTTAAGATCTTGAGAATAGTCTTATTTGAAGCTTCTGCCTATCCATTACCCTAGGGATAATAGATAGAAGACCAGTGCTAAATAATTCTAAACTTAGTGCATAATTCTTTTAGATCCTTGTTCTTGAATTGTCCCAATGTCTAGCAAGGTGTAGGACATTGCAGATGGATTGGAAAGCTGATGTATGAGACGAATAGCCAATGATGGATGAAGAGGGTGAATGTGACCCTCAAGGACACTCTCTGCAAAATTACCCAAGCTAGGGAAAAAAATAATATAGAAATGTAGGCTCATGGAGTGATGTTGTATAGCATGTAGGATGGTGATCTGATGTCATGAAAAGCATGTGGTCCAAAAGAGTGGACATGTCAAGAGACTTTGAAGAACTTGTTTTTCAATTTTGATCAAGACCAAGGGGTCAATTTTAGAGGATAGGATGTTGTTATGATCAGGATAAAGGTTGATAGAGGCATAAGTGCATGTTTTGGATTATGATAGGAATGCATAGAGATAGGAAGAATAGGCTTTGGATAAGAAAGATCATGATAGGGTAGCATACATGAGAGAAAGTAAATAGGTTGATGGAAGGGATCATGAATGTCAGGATACATGATGCTCATGGATAGGCTCAACCTTGTCAAGATCAGCAAAAGGAACATGGATGTTCATGAGTTAGCTAGATGTAAGATATGATGGGAGAAGATGGCATAGGAGGAACTTTCCCCTAAGTGAAGAGTGCAAGTAGGAGGAATTATGCATGACACTTGTTTGCCAGTTTTTCATCATGGTACTTATCCGAGGTGCCACAAGAAGTGGTTTTCACCATAGGACAGATTGATTTATCTTTACTTTTGCTACCAAGGTGCCTATTTATCAGGTTTTCACCAAGGCACTTTCTCTTTTTTTTTATTTTTTTTGTTTAATTTTATGGAGGAATTTAAGCTTCTAGCTCTTTAAATAGTGCTCCTCTGAAAGATATGCTATAATAGGCCAAGGCCGCTGAAAGTATGCTCATAGATGCTGATAGGCTGATGGTAGGGAAGATTGATATGGATGATAAAGGAGATGGTAGCCAAGGATTTATGCAGTGGATTGGATAAGAGGGATGGAAGGATATGAGATGGATGGGTAAGAGATAGGCCCACAATATTGGATAAGGTATGGTGATAAGATCAACATTGACACACTCCTTGAAGGGTAGTGGACGAATGGAGGAAAAGTGGATGGAATAGATTGAGATGTTGATGGATGAGTGGATATGGATCTCAGTATGTGAGGACCCAAGATGGAGTTAGAAGATGGGAGATGTTTAGATGGAGATGAAGTGGAAGACTTTGGAAGCTTGGATGCCAACTCTGATTTTTCCTTTTTATTCAAGCCTTTTAAGAGAGACTTGGGAATCCACATAACTTTTTCTTTTCTTTTTGTATCCAAGTCCTTTAGAAGAGACTTGGGAATCCACATAGCTTTTGATTTTCCATTTGTATCAAATGATTTAGAACACAATTCTTTCATAATGGATTTAGGAACCCATATTTTCTTTGATTTTATTCTTTTCTTAGTGGACCCTTGTGGTCTCTTGAATATTTCCTTTTTCTTTGTAGTAACATGTCAATTAGATTGGACATAGTGATCTTCATATGTACGTGGATTCTTGTATTTCTGATTTCTTCATTGCACATCCAAATTGCTTCCAAAAGAATTGGGTAGTGTGGAGGAATAGGGTTGATATGGATGGTTCATATGGATGGGTTGATAAGGAAAGTTCAAGGATGCATGTCTTTGTTGATCTTGATAAGGGATAGGGTAAGTGGATGACAAGCTAGTATTGATAGGCATGGTAGATGGAGGGACATAAGGACCCAATATAGATGGAAGGTTTGATGGTCTCAGCTTTGGGATGTAGGGACCAAGGATGGATTCAAAAGATGGAGAAGACTGGTGCTTATGTTTAAATGGATGGATATAACATGTGGAGGGGATATCAACATCTTTAGAGTGAGATGCATCAGTAACTTTGATAGGAACAATTTTGATAGGAGTAGCTAAAGCTTCAAGGGATTTATTTTTCTACAAGGGATTTGGAGGAACAATGTTTTCTTGAGGTAGATATCGAGGAGCATGGAAAGGAGATGAAGGGATGCTCTAATCTTGACAAGGATCTTTAGATGGTGTACAAAGGGTACCCTTCTCTTGAATTGCAATAGGTTCATTAGAGATGGTGGAAAGGATATCTTGATCTTGCTTGGGAGATGGATAAGATATAGAAGATGGAAGAGCTTCTTCTAGGAGGAAATGTAAGGGGATGATAGAATCATCATGGGACTCTTGAGGTATGTGACTTTGGTCAATTGTTAGATAAAGATGGATGGTGTCTTGATCTTGATCATCACTGATATATGTTTCTTCACATTGTGGATTCTCCTCTTGACATGGAGCCACTTCTAAGGATGAGGTAAGAGTTTTGATCTGCAGATGGGATTCTTGACATACTAATGGATAGTCATTTGGAATAAGAATGATAAGCATTGAAGCACATGGAAGCTTGGGGTCTGTGATCTTTGAAGCCTAAGAAGGACTTGCAATTGTATGCAGATTAGCTTGGATCTCTACTAGAGGTAGTCCTTGAGAGTAGACATATTCATCATTAGGTTCAATCCTTAATAGAGATGGGGAAGCTTTAGGAGATGGAGGAATAGTGGAAGAAGTAGATGGGATATGCGAACCATTGCTAGACAGGGATTCATGATTTAGATCTTGCTTGAGATTAGTATTTACACTAGATGAATCATTAGGATCTTCAATGCCAATTATGCCATCATCTATGAGATCTTGGATTTTATGTTTCAACTCCATGCAAGATGAAGTTTTATGCTTATTGTTTCGATGATATGTACAGTAGTTACTAAAGAATGTGGATCCAATTAATGTGATGAGGTCATTCTTAAGAAGTTCTTCCAATGCTGATTCATAAGGTTGTCCCAAAGGAGTAAAGACTCTCTTTAAAGGATAATGAGACACTTCTTGATCAAATAAAAAGGGACAAGTTGATCTGAATGAGGATTTATCAGATGGAGTATCCTTGTTCCCCTTTAATCTTTGAAGTTTAGATTCCATAGTTCGAAGTTGTTTTAACAAAGCTACCCTAAGAATCTCTTCTTCATTTTTAGACATTGTAAGATTTGTCTTGATGCACTTTCTTAGAAGATTGAAGAGAAGGTATGATGAATCAATTGATTGACTGACAGGTGCTGAAGTGATATCTAAAGTGCTAATTAAGTCCAAGACCAAAGGACAAAGGAGATAATGTCCAACTGAGAGGGAGATAGAAATGACTCTGATCTTGAGTCAAGGTTAACTAACATGTTCTCACAACCCAGAATAAGGACAGCATAGACAAAGACTGATAAGACTAAAATAGATAATGGGTCACTTGGACTGGCACAACAAAGTCAAATTTCAAGACAACAATGAGTCAAATTGTCAACAGATTGCAGTAAAAGACAGACTAGTAGCGATGTTGATGAGAACACAGATTTTGTGAAAATTTGGATAGAACCTTCATAGTAGAATAGCAATTTGGACAACAAGTTGATAGATTGTAGAGTTTTGATAGTAGGTGTAGAAACTTGGACAAGATTTTGACAGTTAACACTGAGAAGTGCATATTTGGAATCTTTGATCATTTTAATATTCGATTTGAATGTTTGAGATGTTTGTTTGTTTTGATGCTTCACCCACACAAGACACATCAAGTAGAATGTTTGTAGTACTAGAACAGACACATCACAATCCTAGGATAGCCAAGGCAGTATCTATTGAATCCCCACTTGAACTGAAGTTTAACTACGCTTACTCATAGCAGACAACTTAGAAGCTTGGAGGCATGGGCTCCTCCTTACATGTGCACTCACTTCTCAGGAACACCAAGCTTCAAACCCCAAAGGAATTGCTTCCCAAAGGGCTGTTGTCTCTACTAAGAGCTGTAAAAGTGTGGGGCATCTTAGTTGGTCTCTAACCTTTCGCACCAACAGATAGAGGGGTTTTTGGATACTAGAACTCAGTTTGTAGTAGGGGCATCCATTCAGGTGGTTGTGATTAGGTCATTTTCCCAATAAAGGGGGCTCTCCCAATCCTTTCAAAGCAAGGCTTTCACCTTAATGATGTCAGGACTTTAACGCACCACTAGGGTACTAGAGGAGATTTTGGTTGCCACAACGAATTCACACCTATCCATCGTGATACTAATCACAATGGCATTTTTTATATACCGGTTCAGGAGGGCTTGGCTTTAGCCTATTACCGGCTGGGCATCCACTCTCATTGGCTCTCCTAAATCTATTGGGAGGTATCCACGCTAAAGGATTTATATGGATTTCTCTTTCACCTAAGATTCGTGAAGGCGAGGGGAGCGGATACATCCATGCAATTCCTTGGGTTTACAAAACTAAAAGACACTTCAAGCAGAATAAGAAAATGACAATAATGTTTATGTATTTCTAATCATCCCAAAAGGGCAAGAGCATAGTTTCTTGACATTATTTTCATTCCTAAAACAGTAAACAAATATTCATTTTAAGAAGTCTTGCATGTGGATTCCTATTTTAAGAAATCAAAAACAAGATGCAAGCACAATGTTTTGCATTCTATCGATCAAAGGCAACTTGCAAAACCAATTTGTGAGTAGTTTGTGTTTTAGTCTTCTTGGATAACATTCTACAAACCACTGTTAGGCTATATGCAAAATATAATCACATGAACATAAAATCCAATGATTAGTTTGCATTATCAAAATCCAAAAATTAGAAAATAGATCACATATTCAGAAAGTACACAAAAAATCATGCAGTTTTAAAAAAATTGCACTGAAAAAGGTGATTGTATGAGCCTGTATAAGGCTCAAGAAGCTACAAAAATGAGGATTAGCTAGGTATAGTCACCAAAAATAGTGATTTCTAATAAATCCAAAGAGAAAAATCAGAAACTGACTACACCATAGCGATCCTTACAAAATTCTACCCCAAATTTTAGAAAAAAAATGCTCCAAAAATGGACCTAAAATAAGTAGGATATTGGGGTTTGAAGTCAGACTACAAATTCAAAAATGCATATGGTGAATGCAAGTACAAGGCTTCATGCGAGGAAGTGCAAATCTTTGCATGAGGAAGTGCAATAGCTAGCGCAAGGAAAGTTTTTAATTCCAAAGACTATCACCAAGTCTCACGTGAGGAAGTACAAGGCTCCGCGCGAGGAAGTGCAATAGCTGGCACGAGGAAAGTGTTTTCTTGCATGAGAGAGTGCTAATGAAAGAAAAAATTTATGCAAATATGTGAGAAATTTTTCACAAGACTTCACTACAGAGCCGTACGGCCTGCTCAGGCAAAAGTTTGATGCCACAGATTTAATTTTTGGACAAATATAGGCATATTTGTAGTCATTTTAAACTAAAACAACGTTCTAGACGTAATGGTGGAGTTAGATTTGACTCAAAGTGAATGTAAAAAATGACATAAAACAAAATTGATAGTAAATATATAATATGAGGCCAGGAATTGAATACTCCTGCCCCGCGGTGGGCGCCAAAATGTGTGTGCTTGAAAGTGACCTCTAAATCAGACACAAACTCAACATAGTCCTTGCTCAATCATCAAATTTGCAAAGATGAACAGGGATTTTCCATTTCACAAATTTGTGTTATTTCATGATCAGAAGGTCTTCTTAATGAAAAGGGGGGGAACCATGTGCAACACTACACTTCTTATTATCCACAACTTTTTCAATTTGAGAGGAATATTGTTGTTCATACTCTTATTTTCTTCTCCTTGGTTCCTTAACAGCTTGATCCTCAATTTCTTCACCAAAATCAAGTTCATCCCATAAATATGATGATTCAATGAGACAATCTACCTCATCATAAGTCTTACCGCTCCCTTCTTCATGTTCCTCACAAACATATTTTGTGCAACAACACAATAGTCATGATTATGAGGTGAATTACACACCATACACCAAGGAGAATATTCATTTATATTTATGGTATTCTTTTGCAAAGGATCAGGGGTAATTGAATCTGATTTACCCTTTTGTGTCAGCTGCATAGACTTCCCATCCTTCCACTAGGTGTTATAAGGATAATTTTTTATCTGAGCTGCCTATTAAAATTATTATCCTCTTTGGCTTTTTACTAGAGTACTTATCACTCTCCTTCTTGATAGATCTACAAAATTTAGGATCATCTCTTCTTCCCAATTTTCCAGATACCCTTCTGTTACTTTCTATATTCATGGCTAACTTAAATACTTCTCTAACATTTCTAGGATCTTTATCTCTAAGAAGATAAGCCATTTTTTCATCATATACATTTAAATAAGTTTCCAGGAATACCTTTTCATCTAGCCTCATGACTTGGAAAAATTTTTGCATAGCCTTCTAGAATCTTATGTTGAATTCAATGACCTCTTCATTTTGATTCTTTTTTATCAACATGAAACCTTCATTAGTCTTATCACCATATTGTTCCCTAGATCATTTTTCAATTTCATCCCATGTATCTATACAATCATTAGGTAAGCCTCTAAACCAGTCCCTAGCATCCTCAACTAAAGACTAAACAAACAATTTCATTACCACATCTTCATACTCAACCTCATAATCATTGAACATATCAGTAAAAAATTTCAAATGTTCTTCACAAGTAAAGGAATTATTTCCAGCAAATTTAGTCAACTTATCCCTTATCTCATTTGAAACAGGGTTAGGATAACCAGGAATAGTAGTAAAGGATAGTTGTATATACCTTTCAATGTTGATAGGCCTCCTTTGGGATTGGCCAATAGAAACTTGACCACTGGTACTAGCTCCCATTGTTTGGCCAGTAATAGGAATCTATGAAATAATAGGTGGTGGAATATTATTTCCTTGAGAAATGGCAGTCACACATGCAACACTGGTACCAGTAGAGATAGGTATAGTATAATTCTTTAAGAACATGATTTTCATTTTCATTTCTACTGCAATTGCTTCCATTTCTTCCTTCTATAATTCTTTTTCAAGAATTACATTCTCTTTTCTTTCCCTTTCCAACTCAATATCCAGTTGAGACATACTTCCACCACTAGGAACCCTATAAACAAGTTCATTTATGATTATACCAACAACCTTTTTCTTTCCCTTATCATTATCACCTTTACTATTTTGAGGTACTGGTTTAATTTGTGGGACTAAAATGTTTCTAGGCTTTCCTATATTGTGAACCTACCATACAATTAGACCCTCAACATCCTTTTTAGGATGGCTTTGAGGTTATCCAATTTTTTGTGTAATTTAGTTTTTTCATTTAAGGCATCTCTAACCTCCTTTACCTTTACTCTATTTTTCTATCTCTTAAGGAAATTTTCTCATAAATTTGTCTTTTCAAGGAGTTGAGATCCTCAAAAAATTACTTAGAATCAGGAAAATTAATTGCTAGTTCTAAGGAGGTATTAGGATTCATTATTTCTTCTTCATTTTTATCCAATAAATTTCTAAAAGGAGAAAAACTACATAAGGGAGATGCATCAATAGATTTTCTATTCATGACATCTCTACTTTTTCTCCTTGACCTTCTATTGCCATTGTTATAAATAGTATGAGTCACTTCCTTTGTATGATGTAGTTATTCATCCTAGTCAGTGGGAAAAGAAAAGAAGTTAGCATATGCTCCAAGCTCTATAGGCTTATATTCTCTATGGGAAATTTCACTATTCTCAGGAAGGGTACTGAAAAAAAATTCATATACTTGCACTTCTAGGGTTTCCATGTTGGGGAAGCACTGCTTGTTCCTTTATTTCTCCATGAAATCCACTCCTATAAGTATTTGGAAGCTCACCCTCTATTTTTTCTTCAGGATGTTGCTTCACCCAGGATCTTGTAAATTTCTTATTCATCTTGTAATTTTGAAAATATTAAATTTTCACTCAACACTGATGTAGAGATTTGAGTCGCTACCCATATTAATTAGGCAATGTGTTATGAAAAATTGCAAGAAATATCTTAAAATATCACTTCCTACAAGACAAACCTGACTCCTCACAAGATATCAACCTTGGATGACAAATATTTATCTTAGACACAAAACAATATCCTTCTACCCCAAACCATGAAACTTTAATAACAACTATGTGCAATCAGATGGATATACTAACTAGACTAAAATTAATAAGGCAAGGAGAAAGCTCAACTGAAAACCTTATTAATTATTCAATTCCTATACAAATCCTTAGTAGAGTAACCTTTTTTTGGTTCCTAAAAAGGTTTTACACATATAAGTTACAATTACACTCTTCAATACATACTATAGAGAAGCCAACTCCAATGTTCAAAGCCTTAAGAGGACTAGAGCAACTAACAAGAACACTAAACTATCCCTCTACACTTTAGGTTCTGCAAAACCAAGGGGGACTCTCTTTAATACCTTTGAATACACTCTAAACTCATGATTGGCATTAATAAAAGTATAAATATCATATAAGGCTCAACACAACCAGGAGATACTAGATAATGGCTAATTACCCATTGAACATCAACCTTGCTTGGAGAAAGAGATGAAAAGAACCACAACTAAAGTGAAAGATAAAAATAATTTTATCAAAAGATGGAATAAATAGGTATATTGAACCACTAAGATAATAATTTTAGCAATTTCTAGACTAGTGCCTTATCCATTGGGCAATAGAGTCAATTAGTAACTTTTTGTACAAAGACACAAACTATGATTGATCCAAGACTCGAATTACTATTGCCTTACAATAATATCCTTCAATGTAATCCAAAATTGAACTTTTTATAATGATCCTTATGCCAAACCTATGAAATCATGAATTAATTTTTAGCATTTTAATTGATCCTTGATCAAATCTTAGAATTAAAACATGCGCATATAAACAATATGCGGTGAATTGAATGAGAAATTATAATTTTTTAAATTCACAAATCATAGAATCAACACAGGGGAGAGCACCAATCAGGATTATATTTCATTTATTTAAAATCCATCATCTTTATACAATAATTTATCCACTTAAATAATACTCAATAAGACTAAAACTCCAACACTAAAATATATATTTTCTCTGTTAATTATTATACAAAACTCAACTATATTGGTTAACCTGACTGAGTATGACATAAGTCTATTGGAAATTTGGACAAAAAATTTCAGCCCTTCCTAAGTGATCTTGGAAATCCTTTTATAGAGTAAGGATTGCAACAATCTATAGATCACTCAGGGAAAATTTTACATTGGAATGCTTAACAACAATAAAAAACCTAGGAAGACTTCTTCAAATTGTCAAGTTCTTCTAAGCGCGAGTTGGTTTCAGCAAAATGACATCTGGCACTTTTTTCTAAAGGTGATTAGATAAAATTTCTTTAAGTTGTGTAGAATACCTACAACTTTTGATAGAAAATTCAAGGTATCTATTCAAATAATTTCTCTCCCTGTAAACAAGCTCAAGTGCCAAGTGAGTAACCAAGTGCAAAAAGATAAAATTGGTGAGTTCCCAACTACTTCAAACAACCTTATTCTTGATCATCTCTATCTTCTACCTGGAAAATTCTTCATCTATTGGCCACTGAAATGATTTAATAGTTTCTATCTGGAAAACAACCTCATTCCATCGAGCATCAGTTAAGGCCCTTGTATCTAAGATGAACTTTACAAGATCTACCTCTGCCCTAAACAAATTAGCTATTACTTTATTAAAACCAGGTGTATCAATATCCTTGGTCAAATTTAATAAAGTCTCAATTCTCTCTACAAATTAAATCAAAATCCCCTATCCATGTAGGGATGTCCTTCAGCTTTCCTTCCTTGTCATAAATACTAGGAAAATAAGTATTTTATGATTCCACAAATATACAATTTCCCTTTTATTATTTGATCCTTCCCAGTAAAGAAATCAACTAAAGCACTAATTCTTCCTATCATGTCCTTAGTATCATAAATTTTGTTAGGCATATCAGGCCTGTATACAATAATTATAGAAAGCTTTTTCATTGACGTATTTTTGCCTAACCATAAATTAAGAATAGGATTCAAGAATGTCATGGATTTTGTAGATTTCCCCTCAGTTGATTGTAGGGATACATGGGATCTGTGAACAATACTTAGCTTTTTCTTTAGAATCTCAACCCTATGCTGTAAGATTTTCATCAATACTTTGATCCCCAAACTATTATTATCCTCTTCTAAGTCCTCTATCATCTCTGCATATTTATTCAACTTCTCATCAACCTCCATAGGGATAGAAAGATTTGAGGTAGGAGTGAACTCACCAGTAGTTTCCATAGAAACACATCCACCCTTTCACCAATAGTAGGCATGTTGGCTAACTTTTCAGTTACCTTAGTAATATTTTCCTCTTGCTTTCGATTAGCATAAGTTTCCCCTCATATTCTTTGGATACCCTAATAAGGCTATTATATGTCTCTGCAGCCCTCTTCTCCAAATCCTCTATGTTGGCTCTATTTAGGAAAGAAACATGAGTTAACAAGTCTACAATTTCCACATTTCTCACATTCTGGATGTTCTAGATGAGCTTACTTCCTTGTTGCTGATCTTTGATATCTAGTATCTTTGGCTTTTGAGTGGCTAGGGAAAGTGACCAAATTACTAATGTTTTTCTCCTAGGGTCAAAACCTAAGCCTCTGATGATGTCACCAACCTCAACCTCAAACTTAAATATCTGGTCCAGTTGTTTTCTAATTTAGTTAATTAGGAAAGATGATTGTATGTCTCATCTAGGTAGTAGAAGCATACCACTTATCTTCATGAGTTATATTGCATGTACTACATATAGGGTGTGACTATCAAGATCATATTCCTACAATGTTTTTACTAGCCTTTTCTTATTTTCTTATGTATCATCCTCAGGACCTAAATTTATCTTCAATTCATTTTCTTTTAATTTAAAAATAAAAATTTTAAAATCCTCAATTTGGATGAACTCATCATCCTGCATATACAAATCATAAAGAAATAGTCTATCATTTGTTTTGGTAACTAGTGCTAGGCTTGACTCTCCTATTCCCTCACCTTCTGGTGGCTTTTTGGCATCCCTCATAGATTGTCTGATTTCATGGAAATAGGGACCCTTTTTTAGTGATTATTGCTTTAGAAACATCTTTCATTACTTGAGGATCATGTTCAACTTTTTTTGTTTTAGTTGTTGGCCTCTTAGAAAACTTGGCTTCATCTCCCTCCTCTACTTCCATAGAGTACTCTCTTCTGAATGGCACATCCTCATGTGATGACTCAACATCCATAGGGTTAACCCTTTCCTCTTCTCCTATAGTATATCTAGAATCTTCTCCATGATTTCATCATACTTCTCAAGGAGTGTCTTCATCTTATTCCAATAGTTAGGCTCATCATAAAAACTAGGAAAAGAGGGATCCATTTCCTTGAATTCTCCCTCAACTCTTTATATATCACTCTACTTTCTTCTTTTTTCAGCCAACTCATCAGGAATAATTGAGTTTCTGATAATATCCTCCTTAGATAATGCCTCATGAAGTGGAAAAGAAACATTTTCCATCTCATTCAGATTAGTTCTCATGAATCCCTTTGGATCACACATTCTCATCTTTGTAGTATTGAGTTGGTAATTCCTTAGGAAATAATTAATGGGATCTAAAGCCCACTTTCTGTTAGAAGAGTAATCTTTACTTGTATCTATGTATTTAATTAGGAGATTCTTATGGAATCCCTACATGTATTTTTCCTCTAGTCCAAGTGGGAGGACATGTCATATTTTGTAATTCCTTTAATAACAAAATTAGATTATCCTCCTTAAGAGGATCTTGACACTTTGCACACACCTATTATGGATGTTGGCAGTCATAGATTGGTGAGTTACTTGGTAACTCTTCTCCTCATCTCTATAAAAGAGATGCTCCTCTCTCTCATTTATACTCTTTGGAGTCATTTTAAATGAGCTACTTTCTCTTTCTCTCTCATTCTTAGGCTTTTCCATATTCATAATATCACAACGGGTTTTTCTTTGCTTTTCCCCTTTCAAAATATTCTTGTCTCCTTGTATTGTGTTTTGGGTGCTAGCTCCTTGTTCATGATTTTCTCATTGTAACATTTTCTTAATCATCTATCTCTCTTGGATTATTTTTATTTCCTTTCTTTTGTTATTTTTCTTACATGATATCAGAGATTGTGTTGCTAATCCTTTTTGAGTGTAGTGTCGAAGGTTACCATTCTTTAGAGCACACCTTGTTGGAGACTCTTGTTTGAGAGAGAAGCTTGAGATTCATTTGTTAACTCTTGTGTTGGGGATTTTGCATTGTTTCTTACTCTAAACCTCTTTGGTTGGATTTTTGCCAAAGAGTTGTATTTGAAATTTTATTTTGGTTTGGCTAGTTTGAGCCAAACCCATTTCAATCTACATTTATTTTCATATCTGTCGAGAAACCACAAAATTTAACATATTTATTTTGTCACATTTCTCACAGGTTATATCCTAATAGTTTTTTTTATGTTTTCATTTGCAAGGTGTTTTTTTATTGCAGGACTCAAAAAATAATGTCTGAGATTTCCTTTTAAATCTAGTTGTGCATGCAAGTATCTCTGTTATAACCTCTATTTTTAAAAACTTTTTAAAATAAAATTTGTAGGTTTATCATTTGTTCATCTTGTTCAACATCTATATTAATCTGGTTGCATTACTTCACAACGTTTTTTATTGCTTTATGACATTATAGAACTATTATCCTTTTTTGGGCATTTCACAACCCCTGAAACTCTTCTTGTAACCTAACACCAATACTTTGATTCAAATCCCAAGCACAATAACATTTTTTGTCATTCATTTCTATAAAAACAATAACTTAGTGGTTTATTTTATATAGACCCATACTCAGTGGATCATACATTTTTCTCCTATCAATTTCCCTCCAATTACTCCAATGAGATCCTTTGCAATTTGGCTATTACCAACATATCCAAACTTCAAACAAATCCAACAGTTCATTTTGGAGATATTTCCCCCACAAACTATATTTCTGAGATAGTCATACCCTTCTAAAATAATAGGTTTCCATTCTTCCCAGTCAAAAGCTCATGCTTCCTACAAAATGGACTGCTCTCTAGTTTTAGCATCATTATCCTTCTCTATATAAAACTCAAACACTTTATTCAATGATTCGTTAGCTCCAAGAGAAGTAGGTTCTTTATTCTTGTTTCTTGTCTTATCTCTTCTTTCACCTTGGTTTTAAGGAAGCTCATTCCTTTCTATTTTTTTGTTGTTTTCCTCCCTTCTTACGCATCTTTAACTTATTTCCCTATGTACCCCTCTCCTCACTTCCCATGCAACCTTTACTCTCCCTACACTCTTATATTTCCCTATGCAACTTTCCTTTTACTGCCTTTCATAGTATCTAGTATTCATCCCTACTGTGTGTGTCACTTTCTCTTCCTCATTTCTCAGGTAATCCTCTCTTTTTGCTAAGAATTTTGGTTCAAACATTAAGTTGGAATACTTCATAATGAAAACAATAAATAATGTAGAGAAATATATAATGTATTGACGTTTAACTGAATGTCAAACATGAGGATAAGAAAGAAGATTAATGTGTAGAAAATTTTTAACTTTGTTGTTAACAAGTAAGAACAATAGGATTTCTATGATTAATAAGAGAAATGCTAAGATTAACCAAGATGAAAAGCAAGATAGAGTGAATATAATATCAACAAGCTAGAAAATGAATTTAATGCAATGTTAATAACTATGCCTAACAAATATCTCTTTACTAAGATGTCTTTAGAGAAAGTAGCCAATATTAGAGTTTTTAAAAATGGTTGAGTTGCTAGCACTAGTTTGGATGGTGCTTATGGTGGCACAGCTATCTTTTGGAACCAAAACATCTTTTTTAGGGTTGTAGTGGATTCTTTTGATAATATGCTCTTGTTGCGCTTACATAAATCAAGGGATGATTTCTCTGGGTTGTCACTAACATCTATGCCCCAATACTAAAATTTCCAAGGATAAATTTTGGAATAAAATTGCTCTTTGTAGGTATATGTTTTCCAATAGTTCTTGGATTATCATGGGAGACTTCAATACTCCTTTGAGAGAGGATGAAAAATATGGTGGCTTGCCCTCATAGTGAGATGGGCAATTAGACCTAACTGAGTTTATTGATTCCCAAGCTCTTATGGATGTTGATCTTCAGGGCATTAATTACACATGGGCCAATAGAAGAGTGGGTAATGATCTTGTTCAGGTTTGTCTTGATAGAGCCCTTATTTATTATGAATGGCTTACTAGGTACTCTCTCTCTCTCTCTCTCTCTCTCTCTCTCTCTCTCTCTCTCTCTCTCTTATTTATTATGAATGGNTCTCTCTCTCTCTCTCTCTCTCTCTCTCTCTCTCTCTCTCTCTCTCTCTCTTATTTATTATGAATGGCTGTGATCATTTTTTATTTCTTTCTTGGCTGATCTTATAAACTCCAAAAGGGACTTTCCTTTTAGATTTCAAAAAATGTGGTTGTCTCATCCCTCCCTTGAACAATGCATTTGAGACTAGTGGAATATAAATATTAAAGGCTCATAAATGTTTAGAGTTGAGAATAAACTTAGAATTGTCAAAGTTAAAGTTAGGAGCTAGAACAAAGAGATTTTGTGAGATATCTTCCAACTGAAGGAAACCATTCAGGTTATTTGAAGGAAATCTAAGATAAAATCCAGCAGGATGGGTCCTCTTTTGAATTAAGGTATAAATTGACTAAACACCATGATTTAATAACTAAGGAGGAAGTTTTCTAGAGACAAAGATCTAGAGCTCTCTAGTTGGCGGCTGGTGATAAGAACACCAAATATTTCCACATGACCACTCTCAAGAATAGAGTGGCTTGCAAAATCAGTAAGCTTACTACAGATCAAGGTGTCTTAACCAAGGATGATGACAACATATTAGAAAATACCAGGTTAGTTTCTTGTCTCCTTTCCTCTAATTTAAATCTTGATCCTTTGGAGAAGGAGAAACTTATTGGCTCTATCCCTTCAGTCTTAAATGATGGCCATAATAAGACCCTTTCTGTTTCTTCTTCTAATAAGGAAATAAGGGATGTTGTATTTTCCTTTGAAGGGGAGAAAGCCCCTGGCCTAGATGGGTTTTCAATGTTCTTTTTTTAGAAATTATGGTCTATTGTGAAAAAAGATATCTATGGTGTACTGAAAGAATTCTTTTGTTCTATGAATATTTTGAAGGAGATTAATGCCACTTTTGTTATCTTCATTCTGAAAGTTCAAGGGGATGATTCTCTGGACAAATTTATACCTATAATATTTTGAAACTCTTTATATAAAATTATTTTCAAGGTCCTTACCACTATAATGTTGGTTATTCTTCCCCATAATTATCTCTCCCTAGAAAAATGAATTTGCCCCTAGAAGACAGATTCTTGATTCTATTATTGTGGTTCATGAGAACATTCATTCACTAGTGATGGGAAAGAAATGGGGTTTTATTTTGAAACTTTATCTTCCAAGGCATATGACAAGGTGGAATGGGGGTTCTTGTAGGACATTTTGAAGGCTTTTGGGTTTGAATCCAAGGTCATTCATCTCTAGAGTCATATTTTTTGTTTAGTTTTGTCCGTTGTTATTGTTAATGGTTCCCCTTATTGTTTCTTTAAATATTCTAGAGGATTGAGGCAAGGGGATCTTATTTCTCCTACACTTTTCACTATTCCTACAAAGATTCTAGGAAGGTATATCAATAAATTTATGGAGGAAGGGAAACTTCAAGGACTTAAACCCACTTCTACTGCTCTCATTTGTTCTCACAAGAAGTTTGTGGATGACACCATTACCATGGGTGAAGCTTCGGTTAAAGAATCCATATTAATGAAATATACCCTCAACACCTATAAGGCTTCTATGGATCAGAGGATTAACTAGCCCAAAATTTCTCTATTTTTTATAAATACTCCAGAGGAAAGGCAAACTAAAATTGTTAGAATTCTTGGGTGTAGAAAAGAGGATTTCATCTCTACTTATCTTGGCCTTCCTCTTGGCCTTAAACCTCTGAAGTCTTTCTAGAATCACTTGATGGAAAGATTTAATAAGAAGCCTATTGGATGGAAAGGGTCTTTGCTCAGCCAGGTGGGGAAGGTCTTGTTATTAAAATCTTATCTTCAGAATCTTCCCATTTATGCCCTTAGTTTGTTTAGAATCCCCTCAAAGTTTGTTCAAGCTATTGAGAAAATTCAAAAGCATTTTCTTTGGTCGGGAGTTGAGGATATAAAATATATTTCCCTCCTTTCCTAGGAGAATATCTACAAACCAAAATGGTTGGGAGGGTTGGGAATCAAACCCATTAAGGTAATCAATAAGGCCCTTTTGGCTAAACAGATTTAGAGAGTCTTTGGTGAAGAAAGGGAATGGAGTATAATCTGGAAGAATAAATATTTATATTCCTAGACTTCTAAAGAGGAGTTCCTATATCCTATTTTTTTATTTGAGAGTTCTTTTTATTTGTAATTTTGTTCAAAATCCTAAAGACTGGGTTGTTTCTGGCAGAAGATAGAAACTGGGTGGTGGCAAAAAGATCAGATTTTGGGAAGATAGATGGTTGATGGATATCCCTCTGGCAGAGAACTCCACTTTCAATGTGTTGAAAAAATAATGTTTTGCTACCTTTGGAGTTTGGGTGTATGATTACAGGAAGGATTCACAGTGCATTTCTCTATCCAGTATAGCCCCCCTTTAACAAACTATTGATATATTTTTATCCTCTATGATTATCTCTCCTCATTCCAAGGATTCTTTAGTTTGGGGTGGTAATCTAAATGGAAAAAAAATTTGGCCTCTATCATTTCTTTACATTATGGCCATGATGGACCTTGGCCCTTCTAGGCTAAAGCTTGGTTGAAAAAGTGTATTCCTAAAGTTAATATTTTTTATTGGCTTGCCCTTCAAAAAAAAGTTCTCATTTTGGACAACCTCCACAAAAGGGGGTTATCTTTCCCTAACAGATGTTGTCTTTTTTGTAGGAATGTTGAATCATTGCTTCATTTTTTTGTTCACTATGATTTCTACCAACAATTTTGGGCTTCATTTCTCCAAACATGGAATATTAGCTAGATTTTTAGGAAGTCACTAGAATATTTCTTTTTATAGTGGAAGTGTCCAAGTTTAAATAAGAATTATATTGAGCTTTGTATTATTTATGCCCCTTATCTCTTCTGGCATATCTGGAAGGAGATAAATAATATAATATTGTTAGAAATAATAAACAAGGAAGTAGAGAAAATGAAAGAATCCAAGTGTGAGTGCATGAAAGGAATTTACCAAATTCACCAAGAGAGATAGAGAGGAATTACTTCAAAGTATCAAGCCAATAGATGACCAAAATGCTCCAAGAACCAAGACAAGAACACAAGGATTTGAAAGGGTAAAAACAAGAAAAATCCCTTGGGAAGAATATGAATATGGCACAAGGCCTAAAGAATGAGAGCACTGAGCTCAATACAATATTGAGAGCAAGATAAGAATGTGAAGAGAAGTGAGAAAGAAGAGAATATTACTATAGCAAGTGTGTGAGATACATCTCTTAAGTAGAGATGAGTGGAGAAGTTTGCATGTAACTCCCATCTTCTATGAATTCCACATTCATATTGTGTGTGTGACAAATGTGAGATTCCTCTTAAGGAGCAATATCTATTTTCCTTATTAAAGGAAATACAAAATAGTGACATGTCCTCTTACTTGGACTAGAAAAAAAATACAAATAAGGATACCTTGGTTTATCCTTTAATTACATATTTTCAACCAAGGAAAGGTTAAATTCTAACACCCCCCTTTAATCTTTACTTGGGGGATTTACATCAAGGGGTGTCAAACCCAAATTTTTACAATGAATATCAAATTTCTATCTAGAAAGAGGCTTTCTCAAAATATCTACAACTTGATCTTCACCCTTGCAATAGATGAGTGAAACTTTATTTTCTTCAATTTTATCTCTAATGAAGTGATGGTGGAGAGAGATGTGCTTTGACTTTGCATGGTAGACCGGATTCTTTGCCAAGGCTATTGCACTTTGATTGTCACTGTTATCTTAATTTTTAGCATGCATCAAATTATAATAAACAGGAAGAGATTTCATTTTAGAGGTCCCATTAATATTATCCTTCACGTATTATTAATCAACATTTCATAATTATATTCATTTTCAGAAAAATGTCATTTTGTACTCTAAGAGTTTATCACATTCTAGAATTTCTAAAATACAATTCTGATCAATTACATTGTGAATTCAAGCTAAATGTATTATACAAATGTTATTTCATCTTTCTTATCATGTCAAACAATAGTACATTGTAGAATAAAAGGCATAATTGAAAGTATGGAGTAGAGGTCCCATGCATTGCCTGTTGGTTGGTTTTTAATGCTTGCATATTAGGTCTTCATTGCTAGTTGCATTTCAGGTCCTAGGTCTTCATAGTCCATCTTCATCTGCATATAGATCTTCTTAGGGTTTACCTATAACATGGTGAAAAGTGTTAGATCCAGTTGGATATAAGCAATACATGCAACATAAACAACACACAATCAATCTTTCTGAAAACTGCATATTAATTTGATGAAATCAATGCAATAAGAAAACATTCATCCATAATATTTGAAGAATAGTATTAAAGGGACTTGTTCTAAACATGAAACCTTTTCTATGTATGATTACTCTGATACATGTTCTTCTCAGTATAATCAGATATCTGAATGAAAGGGACTTATATTACCATCTGAGAAACCTTTTTCATGATTAGATCAACCTATGAGTTCATCAAATAACAAAAACCAACCAGCATTCATGACTGAATGTTATCTTATATTCACTCACAAACATTAACTGGTGTATATGATTTGATAACCTAATAAATTGAGTGTTATTTTGTGTGCAAGTGGACAGATATCAATAACTGAATGCGGGAAACAACAGAAAATAATGCAGTGGATGTCACGAGCCCATGCTCGAACTTCACATAAGTCATCTTATGTAGAAGGATGGTTATCATCTAAAAGGTTATTGTTCACACACATTGGAAGGACATATTTGAAGACACATGAAGGAATCAAAGATGCTACAGAAAGGACATGAACAGAGAAAATTGGTAAATTGCAGAATTGAAAGATTCTAAAGACTCACTGTTTTATGCAAGTAATGCAAAGTATGAAAGTGTTGTTACACTAAGTGCTTCTTGAAATATATCTAACTGTTATACATTTTTTAAAGATCACTTGGAGGGTCTAAGTTGAAGTTTCATAAATAGAGATTATGCATAAACTATGTCAAATGAGAAAATGCTAAACAGAATAAAAGCATGGAACAAAAAATGTGGAAGTTGCAAAATGGATAGAGGTTAACAATCTCAGATCAACATGAGTGTGCAAATACAGAGAGCAAGCATAATGGAATAAAGTATTACAAGATATTCACAAGCTGCATTAAAATGACTATGCTTAAACATGATGAAATACTGCAACTGTATAATGTGTTTTAGATCACCTGTTGAGACAGTTTCTTTTGCAAAGTTTACATCTCATATAGATGTTTTGAACATTCTTGATAGTAGGAATAGAGCATATATTATTGACAGAATGATGTATACAGATGGTGATTCACTATTTTCAAGTAAAATCCATGGGAGTCACGAGCCCGTGCTCGAACCCCATGGGTTTTCTCTGTTATGTATGTTCCAAAAGATGAACAACATATTCTTTCATAAAGGACAGTAGTATATTCAATGCATATAATGCTTAAAAGATGCTCATTATTGTCATCGAGGCTGTCAATTCATGTGTTTTATTTTAACATATAATTGCAGTTTAAAACTTATTAGTGTTCTTTTCAAGCAGTGAAGTATAATTCAATAGAAACATATGTTATGCTGGCTACATATTGGTGATTAAAGATAACAGTAATGGTGTTTTATTAAAAACATTTAACAGTGCAAATCCCATGGTTTATTCATGGAAACAAGCATCGGACTAACAACTCCAAGTACAAAGCTATGGGTCTTCTTAAAAGATGAAACTAAAAGCATGTGAGGATGACAATGAGGTTTGACATGGAGCAAACGCATGTTCTACTTCAAGGTTCAGACAAACATTGAAATTCTATGCCAGCATTCATCAAACAGCAACTGAAGGTGTTATTAATGTAGAAAGGATCATTAATGAGAATGAAAAAAATACAAAAAAATGACAGAGAATCCAACTTATCTGTACATGTATGGTGTATATCTTCATAGCTTTAAGTGTAACTGTAGCAACTCGCATGAAAAAATGTGAAGCTTATGACTGAAAGATGTCATGAAGCTAAGGAAAAAACAAGTATATCGACTCCATCTTTCAGTCATAAAGCTCCATTTTTTTGAAAAATGCTGAAGAGAGTCACGGTTCCAGAAAACTAGCATGGTGGTCACATGAAAAACATTCATAAATTGGTCTGTTACCTACAGGTTTGATGGAGAGATAGTAGTGTTGGTGCTTTATGGTCACACTACAAACTAGGGATAAGTCTGAAGCTGTGGCTGAGGACTTTTCCCAATATCTCAACCACAGCTCGAGGTTGACAGCAGTCATGTGATCTCATGTTACATAGCGAACTAGGGATGAGTCCTAAAGCTATGGCTAGGACATCCCCAGTTCATAATCAAGAGTTCATGGGCTTGACACCTCAGCCACAGCTCCAAACCATTCCAAGGTGGCAGTGATCTCACTTTCAAGTACAGTGGTGGCATCACAAACAGACAAGAACTCCTTGTGCCTTCAAACAAACTGCAAGTTCAAAACCCGAAAAGGAGATGAATCAAACTAACTTACAAACCATTGATCAGCACCATATGTTATGACACAATATCCTCAAGTATTCCAACATTAAAGAAAGAACATGCTAACTTACAGTTTGAGCTTGAGTTCGAGCGAGATGAAGATCAAAAGTCGTGGCCTCTACTGAAGAAGGATGCTACAATAGTGAGACTATAGTTTGCAATGAATGTATGAACAACATTTTCCTCCTAAAGCTCATAAAACTCAAGATTTCTCCACAGAACATGGTGGATTTCATAATAGGTTTCGTGATTTCCAGTATTCACCATGGCGGCAGCACAATGAAAACCATAAAACCCTAAAAGTTGCAAATGAAATCGATCAAATGGTATACATTGTATTTTACTCGCATTTGAGTTCCATTGTCAGTTGAAGTAAATGCTATGTCAGTGACAGTACATCGACATCCCTTCGGCATTGCCACCTTAGTACTTTAAGTGCCACAACAACTATAATTATCTCTTCTTTGAGGATAGTCATATCAAACAACGCATTCAAACAAATCACAGTTACCTTCGAATGCTTGGGTGTGGTGTCGATAGTATATGTGGAGTTAAGTGCCAAGTGGTTTAGGGTTTTTTTTACAAAGCTCTTGCAAAGTTTGAAAATTGGGTTTTTAAAACCTTCTTTGCATTCGAATGCCATGTGTTAGAAGATGTAAATAATGTGCCTAAGTTAAAGGATTTAACGTAGGGGTTTGTGTAAATGTTGTTTAAACCCTATAGTTGTTGGGGGTTTTGGAGGGAATTTTATTTGAATAAGCCATGTTGGCTATTTAGGGGCAGTTTTTGCTTATTGTTTAGAGAGTCAAATTTGGTGGAGAATTAGCTTTAGTGAATTTCGAATTCCTATTTTTGTGGATCCATTTCTTTTTTTGTATTCCATTGTAAGTGCATACTTGTAATTTGGATTTTGTGCAAAAGGATTTCATCATTCCTTTCCATTGATTCTGGAATTCATGTATGTAGCTTGTACACAGATTTTTGAGAAGAATACAATTGCCTCACTTTCACATACTTCTTATTGTGGTCATTGCTCATAGTTCCTTTTCAATTTTCTGCATATAAGAGTAATACT
>MU227699.1:943958-960902 GCA_018584345.1 Thuja plicata
GAGTTAGATAATTTAAACTTCCAACAAGTTGTCTATAAGGAGTAGCATCTATAAATGAAGTTTCCATATCTATCATTAACTTAGTTCCTAATTCACATGGAATTGAAACATGATTAGCATCATTCATATGAAATTTATCAAGAATATCTTTAGCATATTTACTTTCAAAAAGAAAAATACCCTTAGGGGTTTTCCAAATTTGCATTCCTAAGAAGTAATGAAGAAGTCCTAAATCAGTCATTTGACATTTTTGGTTAATTTTAGACTTAATATTAGAAATTAAATGGTTAGAACTTGAAGAGTCAAATCATCAACATAAAGAATGATAATAATAATTTCATTTTCACTATGCTTGATATACAAGTTAGGATCATTTTTACTTCTAGAAAAACCATGAGAAATAAAGAAAGCATTAATTTTAGAATAGCATTCTCTAGGAGATTGTTTTAAACCATAGATAGTTTTCTTTAGTTCACATAAAATATGTTCATTACCTTCTTTAATAAAACCAGGAGGTTGAGACATATAGATTTCTTCATGTAAATCACCATTTAAAAATGCACTCTTAACATCCATTTTGTGAATAGGCCAATTCATTTTAGAAGCTAAAGAAAGAACAAATTTAATAGTAGACATTTTTGTAATAGGAGCAAAGGTCTCATTATAATCTATTCCTTCAACTTGAGAGAAACCTCTTACTGCTAGTCTAGCTTTAAACTTACTAATTTCATTATTTGCATTCAACTTAGTTTTATATAACCATTTACATGAAACAATATTTTTCCATGAGGTAAAGTAACTGTTACCCAAAATCTTACATGCGGGATAATAATCAGAAAAGTAAAATTTGCATAAAGATACATCTTTTAGACATTACTGTTCAACCAATACAGATGAATATATTACTATTACATTCATATTATCAGATTTTATTTGTACTCTAAGTTTTGATCAAATTCACACTTTCAAATTCATAAACGATCATTACATTGTGCATTCATACTGAATGTATTAGACAAGTGTTCCTTCAAGGTCACATCTTGCATACTGAAACTTAGAGGACATATGCAGAAAATAAAGTAAGAAGGAAGCATGATGAAACCTAGGGGTCTATGTATTGCCTTTAAGAGGTCTTCTAGTCTCTAGAGTTGGTAATCTGCATCATCTGAGTTCATGTCTTGGTTGTCTTGGTCATGTCTCGGATTGTCCTGCATCCTAGGTCTTATGTTGTTCCTGTTTCCTTTAGCATCATGGTGGAAAAGATGTTAGATCCAATTGGATCTAAGTGATACATAAATGCATAAAAAATACCATACATCAGTCAAACTCCTTGAACTACATATTTACTGATGATATCAATGTGATAGAAAGATATGCATTTGCATTGACAAAATAATAATATCAAAAAACATATCTTTATGAAAATCCTGTGCTATATTTGAAAGATGCAGTGAGTGTCATGAGCCCGTGCTTGAACCTCATTAGTTAACATTCTGGTGTTTTTGAATGTCACAAGCCCATGCTCAAACTTCATTAATAGTGAACAAACATTTTCATCTTGTTGTACTTATCATATTAAGTATAGATTCAGCATCAGTGAGAATTGTATACAGTGGACAAAGCTACAAGATGCAAACTGAACAGAAGATAAAATTTGTATAAACTAGAACAGAGTATGTACAGTTAATAGTGGAATATCATAAAGGAGAAAGTTACTCATCTGCTATGGAGATAATAATAGTTATATGTTGAGCATCTCCTAGTCAAAATCACCTTCTAAGGTTTGCGAAGGTTATGAGTGGAAGATGTGATAGTTTTGTTTATAACTGTTTATATCTTTAACATTTTTCACTCATAACCTTGCAACTTTAGTAAGTCATTAGAGGTGTTTTCATGGTTTCCTGGAGCAATTGTCCATCATGGCCGAGCTCATAATATATGGTTTGCGAAGAAACGAGTTCACCAGTTCATCAAATTTATAACTGTTGATTACAAAGGTTCTTTTTATGTCAGCAAAGTGAAACAATTTGGATGTTATATGCTATAATCATAGTTTGTGTGAAAACTATGGAAAATATGTTAAATCAAGTTCTAGTAACTATCTATTTTATGCAGAAATGTTTTTTTTTAGAAGCTAATCAGAAAAGAGCAGTTATCTGATATTTCCAAATTCTTAGTAAAATTTGGGTTTCATTTTTTGTCACAGTCATATGCTGAAAGATAGACCAAATTTAACACCACTGTACATAGTAAATTTAGATGTCCACACAAGGGTGGAATATGTGAACTTAACATACAAAGAGCTTCATTTTTTATAAACTAAGTTCATTCTCCTTCAGTGAAATCAAGATTTCAAAGAAAAAGTGTAAAAGTCACTTTCAAATAAGACCCACAAGCTACATACTGGTCTTCCAGTTATCAAAAGGTATGAAGAATTATTTTTCTTTGCTAAATTGAAGAACCTGGTAAATTAGTAATAGTCACGGCTTTATGTATCAAATGAAGGTGATCT
The DNA here is from genome assembly GCA_018584345.1 of Thuja plicata. NCBI lineage: Eukaryota > Viridiplantae > Streptophyta > Pinopsida > Cupressales > Cupressaceae > Thuja > Thuja plicata. The sequence goes on from MU227699.1 coordinate 946,471, forward strand.
ATAGTTAGAACCCTTGACTGTTGCTAGTTTACAAATATGAATCTCACGGTTTTACAATAGTCGCAAGTGGTCATACATTGTAGAGATGATTCATTGTTTTCAACAAAAAGTGTTTTGAACAATTTTGGGTTCATTAGATTCGAACCCACATATGGTTTGCAAAGAATAAACTAACAGTCGAGCCCAGGTGTGAAATGTGTGGAGCCCATGGAGATAAAATATAGATCGACAGTATGAACAATGGATCAAAGCCATGAAGCAACAGATAAGTCACAACTTAGAAAAATACAAGTGCAAACAAATAAAAGCTCTTAGGAAGGCATGTCCAAGTTTTACAAAATGAAGCAAGATACATATCAAGTCACGACCGTGACTTATTCATGGCTTCATAGTTAAACAACAATCATCTATTGAAAACAACAGTAGAGATATATACATAATAGAAAAAGAGGTTGTAACTTATGATGTGTTAAATTTAACTTCATGATATTTATGCTAGAAAATGAGCTTCATATGATAAACGGAGAGTTCTTAAGTAAACTTACCGTTCACTGAACTTGAGCTAGCAATTCAATGCTGAGTTCCCTATTTGAGATACAGTCAGTGAAGAAGTAGCAGTGATCTTCAATATAGCAAGGCTCTAGTTTAACAATGGAGTCCTTTCATAGTAAAACAAAGTTCCTTCTAAGCAATTTTCAAAGGCTTCTGCATGTTAGGGTTTCATTTTCCTTAAGCTTCTTTGTGAAGAATGAAGAAAACACAAGTGCTGAGATCAAAATGAGAATAACTGTTTGGAGTTTGCCAAGCAATTCAATGCCTTCAATGCATGTCAGTTCCTTGCCAAGCCTCAAAAACTGCTCATAGTGCCACCTTGCATTCTTATCTCCTTGATTTTTTGCATCGCATTGTAAGTGGTTGAGAAGTCATGTCAACTTTCCCACATTGCATATAGTTTATACTTAGAGTCCTTTATCTAAGTTAGGAGATGAGGGTAGGTTAGTTAATATTAGATTTTTATTTAATATTAATTTCTTTTCTTAATTTTGGTAATTTTCTTTGTAAAAGGATTTAATTCCTTATATTAAGCCAAAATCTAGGGAGGGGGCATTTAGAGGAAGTTTGTAAAAGACTTAGTTAGTGGCATGTTTTTTGGCACATTTTTTGGCTAAAATTGGGCATTTTTCAACGGCTTAGATTTTTGGATTTGAGGCATAGAGAGGATATAAAATTGATTTTAGAGGATCAAAAAAGGAGAGATTTGGTGGAAAAGAGGTTTTAGTGAACTATTTTGTTCCTATACCACTTTTTCATGCATTTTGTATCCATAGAGGTTCAAAATTTGAAAAAGAGGTGCTTTCAGTGAACTATTTGTTCCTATAGACCTTTTTTATGCATTTTGTATCCATTTGAGTTCAGAATGTGGAGAGAAGGCTCTTTTAGTGAACCATTGGTTCCTATAGACCTTTTTACATGTTTTTGTAACCATTTTTCAAGTTTTGAAGGATAATAGAGCAGGCTTCTGATTACATTATTTTTCTGAGTATCAAATCCATTCTTATTCTTCTTTTCTACATTAAGTGTTTCATATTTTTGAATGATCGGGTAAAGTGAATTGTTTTCAGATTCCTTTCCTATGCTGTCAAAAATAGGCCTTTTACAAAATATGTAATTTTGTTGTTAGTTTTACTTTTTGTGGTTTAAACCCTAATAGTTGAATGCTAGTCAACCTTTATGTCAAATAAAGAATGATAAATGAATCTCAGTGATCTTATCATTGTGAATCCCAGTTTGAAGATCCTGATAGATCTGAAGCAAGTTTTAGTGTATCACCCTATTTCCCCATTCAGTTTTAAATCCTTCTTCCCTTTTCCCATTAAGTTTTAAATCCTAAATTCAATAGGAACCGGCCTAAAATCTGGAGACTCCTTCTCAGACATAGTCTACCTACAGCTAGAGGAGGTTTCCATTGTGAGGATGGAATTATTGTGTAGCCCTAATTCCTGAGTTAGGGTGACAATTCTAAACCTGAACAGTAACTAAATCCCAAGTATTATTAGAAATTAAACTATCATATTCATCTTGCATAGAACTTTGCCAATGAGGTTGATTTTTATCTTGAGAAAAAGTTTGAGGATCTTTAGAATGCATAAGAGAAGACATCAAATCATAATTACAATAATTAAGTCTCCTAGGTCTAATACCACCCATTCTAGTAATATAATCATCACCTTCATTAATTAAATCTTTAAACCATTTAGGATTTCTCTTAGAAGTAATGGAAATATCACTATGAGGAGTAAATTCATTATTTTCATCATCACTATGAGGAATAAATTCATTATTTTCATATCACTATGAGGAGTAAATTCATCATTATCATCATGAACAACATTATCACTATCATGAGAAAAATTATCACTAGGAGTAGAAATATTCTTACCATCATCATCATCTTTTTTAATGCTAATAGGAATAGAAATAGGTGCTTTAGGAGTAGGGTTTATTATAGGAGGTTGGTCCTCCAAGAGATCAATAATACCCCCTTTAAATTCATCATTTTTGACCTTGGAACAATGATGAACTTCATTTTCTACAATAACAACATATCTTGCAATATGTACCTTGTTAGTAGTAGGATCATAAACTCTATAACCTTTAGCAGATTCATCATGCCCAACAAAAGTAAAGGAAGAAGATTTAGAATCAAGTTTATGCCTTTTTTGTTTAGGTGTGTGAACATAAGCAATAGATCCAAAAAATTTGAAATATTGTAAATTTGGTTTCCTACCGGACCACGCTTCCTCGGGAGTTATATTTTTCAAAGCTTTAGTAGGAGTTCTATTAAGAATATAAGTTGCACGAGCCATTGCTTAAGCCCAAAACTTGTAATGCATATCTTTAGCACGTAACATACATCTAGCCATTTCCAAAATAGTTTTATGCTTCCTTTCCACCACACCATTTTTTTGTGGTGTATAAGGAACAGTAAGCTGATGTTTTATACCAAAAGATCTTAAGTAAGAACGAAAAGCATTATTAACATATTCAGTACCATTATCTGTTCTAAGTATTTTAAGTTTAGAACCAGATTGCCTTTCCACAAGCATATGAAAGTTAGAAAATGTGTCAAGTACTTGATCTTTAGTATGCAAAAAATAAATCCAAATTCGTCTAGTAAAATCATCCACAAAGGTTAGAGCATACTTTGAACCTTGTATGGATATGTTCTCCATTGGACCCAAAATATCACTATGAATAAGATGTAACTTATGAGATGCCCTCCATGAAGTACCATGAGGAAAGGGCTCCCTTTTCATTTTGTCACTCATGCACCCTGTGCATGTAAGTTTAGATGGAACAATATGGAGCAATCCTTTAACCATGTTAGATTTTTGCATCAAAGTAATATAATCGAAATTCAAATGGCCAAGCCTTTCATGCCATACATTGAAATCAATATTAACTTTCAAAGCGCACCTTGAAGAGGAAAACTCATAAAATTTAAACAAGTTATCATGATCCATCTTAGCATTAGCAACAATATGCTCAGTGTTAGGATCAATAATATAGCACATATCCTTATGAAATTCAACTTTATAATCTTGACATAATTGAGAAACTGAAAGAAGATTAGACTTCAATTTAGGAACATAAAGAACATTGTGTAATTTTCCATTTGGAACATTAACATTACCAAAACCATCAACTTTGTAATTATGATCATTAGCTAATTGAATAGGAACATTAGTAGTATCAGGTTGCAAATAATCAAATACTTCTCTATGAGATGTAACATGATGAGAAGCGCCACTATCAATAATCCATTCTAATGCATGAGAAGCTTTATAACAAATAGTAAAAGCATGACGAGATTGATTACCTTGAGATTTGAAGTTATTTTGATTATTGTTATTGATGGGCTTCTTATCATTTTTCTTTTTAAAACAAACATTTAGTTAGGTGACCATCTTTACCACAATAAGTACAATGTGGTTTTTATTATGTTGATTATTATAATTATTGTTATTATTATTGTATGATGGCCTAGAATTAGACCTATTGTTTGAATAGTTTGTTTTTTTAAAGAAAAAGTGGGCTAGCCACTGAATATATTTATTAATAAAATATAAGCTGGTTCAAGAGCTCATCCGAGAAAGAACCAACGAGAAAGCCCAAAATCCTTGCTCAAATACAATATAGAAAAGAGATGATGTGACAATACAAAATATTTGGGTAATTCCATTTGAATACAAAATCACCATCTAACAACGTCGATCAATATTTCACTATACACCTTCTGAATTTTTATTTTTTTTAGGCTGGTCGGTTCAACTGATCGGTTGTGCTCATCGCTTCTGATACAAAATCTATTTTGGTCAGTTATGCTTGTTGGTTCAGCTGGTCGACAATGCTCGTCAGTTTCTCCTAGTTAGTAATGCTCGTCAGTTTCTCCTAGTCGGTTCTATTGGTCGGTGTTATTTGTCAGTTGACCCTGTTATTGGCTCTGCTGGTCGGTTCTGGTACAAAATTTGATTCAACTACATTTATACAATATATATTTTCACTAAATACCCAAACTATAGTATTTTCCACATGGGCACAAAAGTTTAGGACATAGTCTATTAATACAATACAAAAACTATTGCCCAAATGTTTTCTTTTGGCATATAATCTATCACCCATTGTTGAATATTCATTCCTCCATCACAGTGGAGTCATTTTCTTGAAAGATGATTTGAGGGTGCGAGGGCCCCCCTTCTGTCCATTCATTTGATCTGCTCAGAGAATTGGGCATTTCCCACCTAGAGCCATGGGGCATCTCTTCCTTCTCAGCAGAGCCCAAAGTAATTAAGGGATACGAACCCCAACCACTTGTTTGAATAGTTATTATTATGATTATTGTTATTTGAATAACCATTATTATGATTATTATTGTTACGATAGTTATTGTTTTTATTGTAATAATTATTATTATGATGATTACTATTAGAAGTATGAGATTTATTACTTTGATTTTCAGTTTTAGAATCAAAAGCATGCTCAAAAGTCTTAATATTACCAAATTGCAATAATTTAGCCTCCTCTTGACGTAACAAATTTTGAAATATTGCATAAGTTAAATCTAAAGTAGGAATTGCAAGTTGAGAATGAATATTAGTGATAAATTGTTGAAATTCCTTAGGAAGACAGTTCTTAAGAATAATAGTAATTAATCTAATATCACTTAAGATAACATTAACACCACTTAGTTGAGTTTTAATTGCAGCAAACTTGAGTAAAAATTCACCCATATTTTTAAAATCATTATACCTTAAGTCCTCCATGTTGTACTAGAGTTGAATCTTACGAGATTCGGATGAGCTGTCATACGTATGTTGCAAAATGGCCCATTCTTCATGAGTTTTGGTGCAATGTCCAATTAGGACATAAAGATCAGGAATGATGGAGAGACCAATCAAACCAAGAGCTTCTTCATTTTTTATTTTCCATGCATCTTTTTCTTCTTGTAAAGCAGAAGTAGCTGGTTCAATGGAAGCATCTATAGCAACTTCAAGTAGATGTTTAAAATGAAATAGAAATGAAACATGAGTTTTCCATTGATGTTAATTAGAACTATTTAGTTTGATTTCAAGAATAAGAGTAGACATGATTACTGATCAAATTAACTTAAACGGGGTGCATAACAGAAAATATATAATGATCAAGATTAAGAAAAATAAAGTTAACTTAATGTTAATCACAAAGGAATGGTTAAATAATGATATTAAAAAAAAATTTAATTTTATAGATTAAATGGCGGAACAAATTTTAATTCTAAAGAATTACAGAACTAGCAATAGAATTTGGTTAGAAATGATATAAAAAGCTCAGAAATGAAATGATTTGAAATAATATAGAGTAGAAAAAAAGTATGAACAATTTAACCATTTTTATTAAATTAAAGATTTGAACAAATAAAATTGAAGAACATAAATTTTAATTAAAATCAAATGCTAATGAAGTTATAAGAAATGAATTAAATTAAACTAATTTTTCTAAAGATGATGAACAAAAATAATAAAAAAGTAAATTAAAGAGTCAAAGAGAATATGGAACCGTTCAAACCAGAAAGAATGAATATGCTAAATAAGGAGAATTAAATGAAAATCCTGCAACAAGGAATAAGTCTGCAATATTCAAATCTGCAGTTACATGCACTAGGTGATTGAACCAATAAAATTTAAACAAAGAACAATTACCAGAAATATGAACCAAATACTAATGACAGATACTCAAAAAAACTTCTTGACTCCAGAAGTAAGATGATCTACTGCAGAAAAGATGCTAAGAAAAATGTTTTACCAATGCATTTGAGAAAAAACATTTTACAAGCTACAAAAAGAAGTGAAGCAAAGCTACGCAAGGAGGGATTAACGAAAGAATGGTTTGAAATTCTGCAAAAGTATATTGTTTTAAAAAATGGATATGCTGCACCAAGAAGGACCAAGAGGAATATATGGGAGATGGGATGTGTAATAAGGGAGATGGGAAAGCTGTGATAAAAAGTTATAAGTTGCACAATAAGGTAAGACAAAAAGTAATCTGTACTGAAGCAATTTGGTAAGTTGCGCTGAAGCAAGAGGGAGCAGCCAAGCAGTAGAGATATGAGATGAAGTGTTGTGCTAATAACCTGCGCAATACAAGGTTTAACTAAATTTAAGTAAATATACAATAAGAAGCAGAATCTTAACCAATATACAATTAATACTTGGAAAAGTATAAATGTTAATTAAAACTTGCGCAACTCTCCCCCAAATGCTATGCAATATAATATAGTTTTAAATGTTTAAAGTTTTAAATACAAAACATGTTGTGTAAGAAAGTTTTAAATGTTAAGATTAAAAGTAAATATTTATTTGCTGCGAAAAGAGAAGTATATGATGTGTAATGAGAAGGAGATGAATAACTATGGAGCTTCTGAGAGAAAGTGAGATAAATGTTAGAAATAAAATACAAATAATAGAGATTATATATATGTTAAAATTAGATAGAGATATAGCTAAATGATGGAATATCCTGTAGATTTAAACAGAGATTATCCTGCAAATGAGATACAATAGAAATCTATAGATTTAGAATAAACTTGTTGAAGAAACAGGTTAGAAATCAGAAGAACTAAGATAAATATACAGAACTATATTAAAAATAGAGATAAAGGAGAAGTTGAAAATGAGATATTAAGTTAATCCTGCAATGAAAAGTTAGATGAATAGATTTAAATATCAATTTTTAGCTTAACGATAGACTGCTGAAATGTAGAAAAAAAAACTAAGAATCCCTTGTTGTTTCTCGACAGAGGGAGAGATAGAATTTTAAAAAAAAACTTGAAAACCCTTGCAGTTGCCCGACAGAGGGTAAGATTAGATCTTATGCAAGCAAGATAAATCTGTAATGAATGTTAGAATGATGAAAAATAGAATATGTAAATCTGCAAACTTGAAATAGATATAAGGAAAAAACTTAGATCTGGTGGCAAGCCATCCAGAACAAGTTAGATTCACAAAAAATTTAGATTTGCAAAAAGAAACAATGAAGCAAAACCTACAAAAAAAAAGGTTAGATAACAAAAATAAGTCTTTCTCCTTCACAACTGAAATATCCTGCAAATTTTCCTACATGCAACACTCAATAAACAAGGATTAAACCTACTCTGATACCATGTTAGAAATCATAAAAAAGGAAGTAGAGAAAATGAAAGAATCTAAGTGTGAGTGCATGAAAGGAATTTACCAAATTCACCAAGAGAGATAAAGAGGAATTACTTCAAAGTATCAAGCCAATAGATCACCAAAATGCTCCAAGAACCAAGAAAAGAACACAAGGATTTGAAAGGGGAAAAACAAGAAAAACCCCTTGTGAAGAATATGAATATGAATATGACACAAGGCCTAAAGAATGAGAACAATGAGCTCAATACAATATTGAGAGCAAGATAAGAATGCGAAGAGAAGTGAGAAAGAAGAGAAGATTATTAGAGCAAGTGTGTGAGAGGCATCTCTTAAGTAGAGATGAGTGGAGGAATTTGCATGTAACTCCCATCTTCTATGAATGCCACATTCATATTGTGTGTGTGAAAAATGTGAGATTCCTCTTAAGGAGGAATATCTATTTTCCTTATTAAAGGAAATACAAAATAGTGGTATGTCCTCCTACTTGGACTAGAGGACAAATACAAATAAGGATACCTTGGTTTATCCTTTAATTACATATTTTCAACCAAGGAAAGATTAAATTCTAACAAATATTCAGAGATAAGGCCTCTCCCCTAGATGTGATTATTGACAAAATTTATAGAGGTCTTTTTGAATCTCTATACAACTCTGGTTTGGGTTGTCAAGACGCCTACATGGATTTTGGGCAAAGATGGAAGATCTTCTCTCTCCCTTACAAAAATTGCAACTCAAGGGAGGGGGTGGTATGGTTATCTCCCCCTCCTGGATAGATAAAGGTTAATTTTGATGGGGCTTCCAAAGTTAATAATCTGGGGAATTCTAGTTTTGAAGGAATTGATCAAAATTTGGCTGGTTGTTGTCTAGCAGTGGTGGTTGGTCCCCTAGGTATTCAATCTAGTCATTATGCTAAGGCTATGGGGCCCTGGAAAGATCTTTCAATTGCTAAATATTTGAATAATGATAACTTATGGTTGGAAGGGGATTCGATGAACATAGTTAAATGTCTAGATGGTTCTCATAATCCATCTTGGACTATTGAAACTATGATCAATAAAGTACATGACATCATCAATTATTTTAAATGTATCATGATTAAACATGCCTATCATGAAATCAATGCCTCCGCAGATAGGCTTGGAAATCATGGGGTGCACAATTATAAAATTATTACTTGGAAAGGGGAAAATTTGTTTCCCCAAGATATATCTGCAGTTGTGAGATATGAAAGGACAATTGTGAAGGTTGGAAATTTTTTTAATAATAATAGAAATGACAACTTGTAACTTTAAGCCTAATTATGGTATGGGAGCATGCCCCCTTGGAAGGAAAAGGCATTCAATTTATCTTAACTCTCACGCTTTATAGGTATTTGGTATTGTTTTAATTTTGGGCTTAACTTTCATTCTCATCTACTCTGTGGAAATTATTCATGTGATTGTTAATTTTTAAAAGATGAGAGGGGATTTACGCAGAGAAGAGCCTAATGACTATAGTAAGTGGAAAGGGAGCCTAAAGTTTGGAAGAATCTTATGAAAGGAAATATCAAGTCTTTCATGGAGCATCTTCAAGGGTACGATAAGGTTTAAGCAAAGAAGGTTGTTCACAAAATTGCAGAGCATTGGGAGAATGGTCATTTCTCTCTATTTGGCACAAGGTTTAAGCTCTCACAAAGCTAATTGCTATAGTTACTGGTATGCCAAAGGGATAAAAAAGAGAAAGATTTGTTGGGAAAGAGAGAGAGATTTGTTGGGAAATCTCATCTCTGGGTATTATGATCCCAAAAAAATTAAGAAGTTGTGGAATATGGTTCTCACTATCATAATGGAGTATGTAGCTATTGGCGGAAGGTTCACGAGAGCCCATACTTACCACTTCATCCTCTAGAACCATTTTAGGCACAATAAGAGGGTCTCTTTGCCCTACTACCTCTGTATTTTTTTGGTAGAGGATAGTAGAATGATACAATTTAATTAAATAACACATATTATTTATTAAATTAAGAGGAAAAAGATTTAAAACTATGGTGTTGATAAAGTTTCCAAATGAAATCATATTTTCTCTTAAGGAGTAGAAATAATGGAAATTATACTTTGATGGATCTCACACACAAAATGGATCATGCATTTTCATATTACTTATCACTCCCCAAGAATACTCTATTCTAAGATCATATATGTTGAGCTTTGACCGCACCAACAATATAGTTGAGTATGAAGCACTGATTATAGGACTCAAAACAATTGTCTAGTAGAATGGTGCAGGAGCACCTAGGTAGGTTAGATGATACAATTTAACCTAGGGATTCTTCAATCTTTTTGGCTTGTAGTGGTTCTAGCCAGACCACTAGGTGAATAAAGGGACTAAGAGTCCTAGTATATAGAGTGCTAAGTAGGAGGATGTCTTGTTAGGTCCTTAGAGACCTCTGTGTCCATTTAGGTCCAATAGGGTGTTTTTGGTAATGGATTGCAAAATGAGTCAAACCAAGGGATAGAGGTCCTATTTTATGTTATTTCACCCTAATTAGTGGTTTGGACAAGTTTGGATAGCATATCCAAAAAGTTGCAAAAGTTGTCAATGTTGTCATTGACAACATTGACAACATTTATGACAAGAATGCAACTTCATGGAATTTAGTTCCCTAACTGTCTGAAATTAGTTTTCTAGTTCCTTGGTCAACTATATAAGACCATCCTTGAGCTTTTTGCAGGGTGTGTATTTTGAAGTCACATTGTGTACGAACTGTGAATTTGATATACAGTTACAGTTTTTGTGTTTTGTGAAGATCAGAATATTTAATGGATTGAAATAACTTCTGTAAGAATTTATTTGAGTAATGTAGGTTGATGTAAGATTCCTTGTGGTATTATTTTTTTAGATTCAATAGTTTTAGTTTCTTGTTTAAATTCCTTTGTTCTCTGGACTGTCATTGTGTAGAATTGAGCACTGTTAACTAATGGAGTCATAGATCCATTTTCCATCGTGGCACTTGCACGGGATCTTGGATTATGAAAGGTGATTCCATGTACATTGTGTACAGTGAAGGAGGGGCCTAGGAAGTTATGTCAGCCATTTTTAAGGTGATGCCCTAGGCGAGCCAGAGTGGAATGGCTACGGATCACTAGTGATTGCAGAGCTTGATAGAAGGATTGAAAGCATTCATAGATTCAATTAATGAATGTGGGAAGGTAGGAGAGTCAGTTAAGGAACCCTAACTTGGAGGTTAAGTTTGGGTAAGCTAATTTTCTAGTCAAGAAGATCCATTTCTTGTGCAGATAGTGGCAAAGACCTAAAACCCTAAATTTTAGGCATGAATGTAGGAGGTACTATACGGACACCTTTGAGAGCCAAGACCTAGAAAATCCTTAGGTTCTTGATAAAGGGTATCAGGATATGGAGTTTATTTTCATACTTGTTTAAATGTTTTAAGATTTATTGTAGGAAAGGAGCCTAATTAGGCCTAAAGCTAGTAACCCTATTTTGGGTGAAATTGACTTGGAACTTGGAACTCATGTAGGGTTTCACTTCCAAATAAAGTTGTGGACATTGAAATTGGTTCACTTAACAATATTGGAGACTACATTTCCATATGGGAATGTTTGGGATCCATTTGGATCAAAATGTGAAGATGGAGCAAGAAAGACCAAATTGGGTCTAGGAGAGAGCATGATGAGTTTGGATTCTACTTTGTTGGTGTTCACTAGTTGAAAGTGTTAGGTTCTTGTGAGAAGTTCCTAAGGAGCATAGTTTTACTAAAAAAACCCTAGTAGGTCAGAGGATTGGCCTAGGAGACACTAGAGGAAGCTAGGGAGAAGCAAGACTAGTGTTACATCAGACTGGTATCAGAGCAAGTTGAGAAACTTGGGAAGATTGGTATAAGTCAGAAGTGGAATCTAGTGGTTCTACAAAGATGGTGACAAATGCAAAATTGGCCAAGGACATGGAAGAGAAAAATGAGAAAAATAGACTCCTTGAAGGTACCTTGGAAGCAATGAGATTGAAGATGGAAGAACTAGAAAATGCTACTAAAAGGAAGGACTTTGGAGTTGAAACCAGTGGTAGGGGTAACCAAAAGATTGAATAGGAAGACTTCATCCCCGAACCAGACCTAGTGTTGAATGAGGAGCCTTTCTTGAAAGCCATAAAAGAATTAAGTGGCAAGGATTTAGAAGGGATACTCTTGTTTGGAAGAAAGATGGAGATTAAGAAAGTCATGGACTAGATTGAAGCAATGAAGAATCAATTCAAGTGTGAGGGTATATCTGAAGCCCAAAAGATCAAAGTGGCCAAGTCTAGACTCAAAGGGTCAACTTTGACTTGGTGGAAATACCTTCAGGATGAGAGGGTAAGTATGGGAAAGAAATCAATAGAAAATTGGAATACCATGCTAACCAAGTTGAAGGACAATTATCTTCTGGAGGATTATGAGATCCAAATTCATAGGAAGAGACAAAATTTGAAACAGAAAGACCTAGATGTGGCCTCATATACTAAGGAATTCCAGTGATTATGTCTAAGGTCTAAGTTGCGGCAAGAAGAGTTAATCAAAGTGGCTAGATACTTGGGTGGATTGAAGTGGAACATCCAAGAGGAGATTAGCCTATGGACACCTACTATAATTCAAAAGTGTCATCAATTTGCTATAAGAGTGGAAGAAAAGAATAAGAAGAAAGGGGATTTCAGCTTCAATAATAAAAATAAAAATAGAGGCAGAGGGAGAGACCAAAGGGGTCAAAGAGGAGGCTACCAAGGCAGGGGTAGTGAACAAAGGTCACAAGGAGAGAATAAGTTGATAGAGAAAAAAATTGAAAGTAGTTCAAGAGGAGGCTATAATAGAGGCAGAGGTAATCATGGTGGTCCTAATAGAGGAAGAGGAGGTAGGAGTAGTTCTTACTTTGCAACCATGAATTATTATTATTGTGGACAATTAGGCCATCCAGTCTATAGATGTCTAGACAAACCTTCTGCAATAAATAGTGACAAGAGGATAGCATATACCCATGAGGACACTTCAAGTGTAAAAGCTCCTGAAATAGACCATCTAGATTTAGAGATGGGTGAGAATTTAATGTTCAGGAGAGTGTTGATAAGGCAGCCAATCAAGGATGAGCCCAAGCATAGGAGAGCTCTGTTTAGAATAAGACGCAGGATCTTAGGCAAAGTTTGCAAAGTGATAGTGGACTCTGGTTCAATGGACAATATAATTTCAGAGGAGGTAGTGGTGAAACTTAAGCTAGCCAAGATACCCCATGTGAATCCCTATAAGGTGACATGGCTCAACAAAGGCCAAAGTGTGTTGGTTAATGAGCAAACATGGGTATATTTCTCATCAATTGGCTATAAGAGTGGAAGAAAAGAATAAGAAGAAAGGGGAATCTAGCTTCAAGAATAAAAATAAAAATAGAGGTAGAGGGAGAGACCAAAGGGGTCAAAGAGGAGGCTATCAAGGCAGGGGTAGTGAACAAAGGTCACAAGGAGAGAATAAGTTGATAGAGAAACAAACTGAAAGTAGTTCAAGAGGAGGCTATAATAGAGGCAGAGGTAACCATGGTGGTCCTAATAGAGGAAGAGGAGGTAGGAGTAGTTCTTACTTTGCAACCATGAAGTTTTATTAGTGTGGAAAATTAGGCCATCCATCCTATAGATGTCTAGACAAACCTTCTACAATAAATAGTGACAAGAGGATATCATATACCCATGAGGACACTTCAAGTGTCAAAGCTCTTGAAATAGACCATCTAGATTCATAGATGAGTGAGAATTTAATGTTAAAGAGAGTGTTGATAAGGCAGCTAATCAAGGATGAGCCCAAGCATAGGAGAGCTCTATTTAGAATAAGATGCAAGATCATAGGCAAAGTTTGCAAAGTGATTGTGGACTCTGGTTCAATGGACAATATAATTTCAGAGGAGGTAGTGGTGAAACTTAAGCTAGCCAAGATAGAGGATCTTATGGATTTCCTAGGAGGGGCAATGTAATTCACAAAGTTCAATTTGAAGAGTGGTTATCAGCAAATCAGGGTGAAGGAGGGTGATGAATGTAAAATGGCCTTCAAGACCACTGATGGATTATATGAATGGCTTGTTATGCCATTTAGCCTCTCTAATACTTTGAGCACATTCATGAGGCTCATGAATGAGGTGCTCAAGGACTTCACAGGGAAGTTTGTGGTGGTATATCTTGATGATATACTCATATTCAGTAAAACAAGAGAGGAGCATATCATACATGTAGAGGCAGTATTGAAAAGATTGCATGAGGAGAAATTGGTTATTAACCTTGAGAAGTGTGATTTCTTCAAACAAGAACTAGTCTACTTGGGCTTTGTAGTATCCAAGGGATCTTTGAAGATGGACAAAGACAAAGTTGCTACCATCCTAAACTGGCCTCCACCTACAACATCCACTGAGGTAAGAATTTTTCATGGCCTTGCCCAATTTTATAGGAAGTTTATTAGGAATTTCAGTGGGATATGTGCACCATTGATGGGTACTATAAAGGGTGGGGTCAAAACTAAGTTTAGATGGACAGTAGAAGAAGAGAAAGCCTTTGAGTTGTTGAAGAAAAAAGTAGCTACTCAACCAATCCTACAGTTGCCAAGCTTTGAGAAGTTGTTTACTATTGAATGTGATGCTAGTGGAATGGCAGTAGGAGGGGTATTGAGTCAAGAAGGTAGGCCTATTGCCTTCTTTAGTGAGAAACTGAATGAGGCTAAGAAGAAAT
>MU227699.1:960952-996052 GCA_018584345.1 Thuja plicata
AGGGGTATTGAGTCAAGAAGGTAGGCCTATTGCCTTCTTTAGTGAGAAACTGAATGAGGCTAAGAAGAAATACTCTTCTTATGATTTGGAACTATATGCTCTAGTTCAATCTTTGAGGAAATGGAGGAATTATATATTGCCTAAAGAGTTTGTGGTATTTACTGACAATCAAGCTCTTAGTTACATTAACACACAAGAGAAGTTAAGAACTAGGCATTGAAGTGGATGGAGTAATTGCAGGCATTCACTTTTACTATAAAGCACAAGAAGGGTCAACTTAATAAGGTGGAAGATGCCTTAAGTAGGAGATTTTTTATAGTGCAAGAAGTCCACTTGAATAGCATTGGGATTGATAGCTTCAAAGATCTTTACAAAGCAGATGAGGATTTTGGTGAGGCCTATAGGGTATGTGTTGATTTTGAAAATCATTTTCATAGCAAGTTCTCTGATTTTACTTTACAAAATGGGTTGTTGTTCAAGGGAAGGTTGTTGTTCAAGGGAAATAAGTTGTGTGTACCTAAAGGGTCAATGAGGATGAACCTTATACAAGAGAAACATAATGGTTCTCTAAGTGGTCATTTTGGTAGGGACAAAACCTTGGAACTAGTCCAAAGGTTCTACCATTGGCCAAAGTTGGTGAAACATGTCACCAAGTATGGGGAGCAGTGTGTTGTTTACATGAAGGAAAAAAAAGGAATGAGTAATGCAGGATTGTATCAACCTCTACTAGTCCCTAACAGGCCCTGGGAGTGTGTGAGTATGGATTTTATTGTGGGCTTACCCAAAACTAAGTAGGGGTATGATAACATTTATGTAGTTGTAGATAGGTTTAGTAAGATGGGGCATTTCATTCCATGTAAAACTATTAATGATGCTATCCACATTGCCTATTTTTTTTTTAAGGGGATTGTGAGGATTCATGGTCTTCCTTTGAGTATAGTCTTTGATAGGGATGTGAAATTTATGAGCCATTTTTGGCAGACATTGTGGACAAGATTGGGCACTAACCTATCTTTTGGTTTAGCTTACCAACCTTAGACTGATGACCAAACTAAGGTGGTAAATAGGGTCTTGGGTAACCTATTGAGGTGCCTAACTAAGGAGTATGGGCAGACTTGGGATGTGGTCATTCCCCAAGTAGAATATGCTTACAATGATAGTAAGAATAGGATGAAAGGAACGATCCCATTTGAAGTGGTTAATGAGATGCACCCAAGGGGTGTTTGTGATCTCAAGGATCTTGGTAGAATGGAGTATAGAAGTGGCCATGCAGAGGACTTCACCCATACCATGAAAGAGATTCAAGACCAAGTCAAGAAGCAGATCCAAGATAGTCAGCATAAGTTGAAAGCCAAAGTTGATGAGAAGAGGAAGGATGTTCAGTTTGAAGTGGGTGACTATGTCATGGTTCACTTGAAAAAATCAAGGCTATAGAATGGTGTCCCTAGCAAGCTTCAGATGAAAAGGGAGGGACCTTGCAAAATCTTGGCCAAATATGGGGCTAATGCCTATAAAGCGGACTTACCATTAGACTTGAGCATATCTCCAATGTTTAATGTTCAAGACCTAATCCACTTTAGAGGGTAGGTGGATGAGATCAATCCAAATAGTCAAGGGGTTAGTAATGATGTAGAGTTTGTTGTCTTACCTCCAATTTTTTAGAGGGTAGCTGAAAAAGTTAAGGACTCCCAAGTTAAGAAGACTACTAGACATAAAGTATAAATCGAACATTTGGTTCAGTGGAAGGATAGACCAGAGTCAAAGGTCTCATGGATTGTAGAGGAAGACTTCAAGAAGATAGGCATCTCAGAGGATCTCTTGTCCACAGGAGTGACATAACTTTTCCTTTTGGGGGATTATGGTGCAGGAACACCTAGGTAGGCTAGATGATACAGTGTAACCTAGGGCTTCTTCTATGTTTTTGGCTTGTAGTGGTTCTAGCTAGACCACTAGGTGAATAAAGGGACTAAGAGTCCTAGTATATAGAGTGCTAAGTAGGAGGATGTCTTGTTAGGTCCTTAGAGACCTTTGTGTCCATTTAGGTCCAATAGGGTTTTTTTGGTAATAGATTTCCAAATGATTCAAACCAAGGGCTAGATGTCCTATTTGATTTTATTTCACCCTAATTAGTGGTTTGGAAAAGTTTTGACAAGGTTAGACCAAGTTTGGATAGCATATCCAAAAAGTTACAAAAGTTGTCAATGTTGTCAGTGACAACATTTAGACAAGAATGCAACTTCATGAAATTTAGTTGCCTAACTATCTGAAATTAGTTTTCTAGTGCCTTGGTCAACTATATAAGACCATCATCGAGCTTTTTACAAGGTGGGCATTTTGAAGTCACATTGTGTATGGACTGTGAATTTGATATACAGTTATAGTTTTTGTGTTTTGTGAAGATCAGACTATTTAATGGATGTAAGATTTCTTGTGGTATTATTTTGTTGGATTCAATAGTTTTAGCTGCTTGTTTAAATTCTTTTGTTTTCTGGACTGTCACTGTCCTGAATTGAGCACAGTTAACTAATGGAGTCATAGATCCATTTTCCATTATGGCACTTGCACGAGCTCTTGGATTATGGAAGGTGACTCCATGTACATTGTGTATAGTGAAGGAGGGGCCCAGGAAGTTATGGCAGCCATTTTTAAGGTGATGCCCTAGGCGAGCCAGAGTGGCATGGCTAAGGATCACCAGTGATTACAGAGCTTTTTAGAAGGATTGCAAGAATTTATAGCTTCAATTAGTGAATGTGGGAAGGTAGGAGAGAAAATGAAGGAACCACAACTCAGAGGTTAAGTTTGGGTAAGCTAATTTGCTAGCCAATAAGATCCATTTCTTGTGCAGATAGTGGCAAAGACCTAAAACCCTAAATTTTAGGCATGAATATTGTAGGTGGTACTATACGAACACCTTTGAGAGCCAAGACCTAGAAAATCCTTAGGTTCTTGATAAAGGGTATTAGGATATGGATTTTATTTTCATAATTTTTTAAATTTTTTAAGAGTTATTGCAGGAAAGGAGCCTAATTAGGCCTAAAGCTAATAGCACTATTTTGGATGAAATTGACTTGGAACTTGGAACTCGTGTATTGTTTCACTTCAAAAGAAAGTTGTGGAAATTGAAATTGGTTCACTTAACAATCTTGGAGACTACTTTTCCATATGGGAATGTTTGGGATCCATTTGCATCAAATTGTGAATATGGAGTAAGAAAGAACAATTTGGGTCTAGGAGAGAGCATGAAGAGTTTGGATTCTACTTTGTTGGTGTTCACTAGTTGAAAGTGTTAGGTTCTTGTGAGAAGTTCCTAAGGAGGATAGGGTTACTAAAAGAAACCTATTAGGTTAGGAGATTGGCCTAGGACACCCTAAAGCAAGCTAGGGAGAAGCAAGACTAGTGTTACATCATGGAAGATCCAACAACTACAGGTGTTTGGGGATTCTCAACTAATTATCAATTAATTCAATGACAACTAAAACACTAAAGATGACAAAATTATTACCTATAAGGCCTTGGAAAAATATACAAAGAACATTTTGAAATGATATGATTTGAGAAGATCCTGAGAATCAAGAACAAAGTAGCAGATGTCATGGATATTGTAGGATCTTTGTACGACATGCCACCAAATATGACACATTATGAATTCATGGTCAAACAACTCACGGTCCCTACCTTTGAAGTTCCCAAGTCTAAGGTTGTGTATGAAATTGATGGTCCCAACTCCCCCTGGTACCAAGATATATATGCCTACCTAACTAGCCAAACTATCCCCATTGACTTGTCCTGGAACTAAAAGAAGTCCTTGATAAGGAAAGCCTCATGGTACATAGTAATTGCCAATACACATTACCAACATAGTCTGGATGGAACACTCCTTAGATGTCTCAACTCAAAAGAATCACTAACAATGATACTAGCGGTGCACGAGGGAATTTTTGGTACTCATTCTAGTGGCTTGAGCTTAGCCAAGAAAATTTAAGAATTGGATATTGCAAGACGACAATGAAAATAGATGCTTTCTTATTTGTGTAGAAGTGCAGAAAGTTTTAGATACATGGGAACCTTGTCCATGCACCTTCTCAGGTTTTGTAGCCACTAACATCACCATATCCCTTCACAATGGGGGTTTGACCTAGTTGGAAAGATTCACCCCTTATCCTATGATGGTCTTAAGTACATAATCACTACCATTGATTATTTCACAAAGTTGGTTGAAGAAATTCCAATGACCTACACTACTGGAAAACATATTTCTAATTTTCTTTTGAACTATATCATAAGCTAGTATAGTGTTCCACATACTATCATTATAGATCATGGCTCCCCCTTCAAAAATAAACAAGTAGAAGAGCTTTGAAAAAAATTCCACATCCACCACCACTATTCTTCTCTCTACTTTCCCCAAGGTAATGGCCAAGCTAAGGCTACAAATAAAACCATTATAAAAATCTTGAAAAATATAGTCAATGAAGTTGGTCATGACTGGCACCTTCAACTAAACCCCACCTTATTAGAATACCACACTAGTTTTTGTAGTCCTATAGGAGCCACTCCATACTCACTAGTATATGGTACTAAATCTATCTTTCCAATATAGGTTGAGCTCCCATCATTATACATATCACTTCAGCACATCATTTCAAATTAAGACTACCAAGTATCTCAACTACAGGAGCTAGAATTGCTCAATAAAAAGAGACAAAAGACACTAACACATTTGCAAGTATATCAGAAATGTCTCAGAAGAAGCTACAATAAAAATCTCATACCCAAAGTTTTTGATGTTGGTGATTGGTACTAATGGAAAATCATAAAAATCAAACAGGAAAAGAAAAACCAGAAAATTTTGAACCAAACTGGTTGGGTCCTTATATCATCACAATAGTCTATGGGTCTGAAATATCAAATATCCACATCAGAGGGCCAACCTCTATTAGACCTCATTAATAGCTTGCATATGTACAAGTATTATTCATAACTATCACAGTAGACCCATTTCAAAAAGTCAAAAATAAATAAATTAAAAAAGAAAAAAAATGGTTACCTTGGCAAAAACATGGCAATTAGGCATCTTTGGTGACACAAAAATAGAAATACAAGAGAAATAAATTTTTCCCATGGTGAAAACCACTTTGGTGGCACCCTTGGCAAGTACAATGGTAAAAATTGGGCAAACTAGTGTCATGTGTAAAGATCATTTCTATACCATCTATCATGATTAAAACCTGGTTTCACTCATCATTTCACCCCATTTTCTACAATAAAACCTATCATGGCTAGAAGTTTCTCAACTATCCTTGTCACATCGCCTCATATTTAGCACAAAGTCAATCCACCATGGCCATTCCATAATAAATTGTTCATTTTGTTCTAACTGGGGGCACCCTAATTTCATCATCCCTCAAGATCTAAAAAAATCCTAAAAATATATTAAAATGTCCTGAAAAAATCTTAAAATCGGAAAATATCTTCATAAAATGTTAAAACATCAAAAAATCGTCATGAGAAAACAATAAAAAAATTGCAAAAAATCCTAAAAAATTGTCATCAGACAGACAAAAATAATTTTAAAAAATTGACAAAATTTTGAAATAAATCTCCTTTGAGTATCAATTATATTCTTTGCATTTCAAAAATAGGCATTGAAGGACATCATACAACATGTCTGAGCTTCAGTGAAACCAAGTCAAAATAGTCAAACTTATCAGTAAGTCCTCAGTCAGATTGATCACACTGTCTCATCTATCAACAGAGTCTCATAACACAATCTCTTGTCAAAATAGTCAAGTTATCTTAGAAAATCAAGGGAACACTCAAAAATAGACAGATCAATCTTACATGTGGTACCCTATAATTCATCTGATAGCATTAGTAAAACATCAAAATTCAATGTCCAAACTACTACAAAAACATAGACACATAATTAGTATGGTTACTTAATTGTTGAGTTGAGTTGGTCTTAGTATGTCTTGATTTTTGTAAGTCATGTTCTTATGCATCTCCATGATTTCATTAAGTGATTAGAGATGTAGGGATGGTTCATGACTTATCTTTTTGTCTGTTATTTGTGGGCTATTGGTCGTGAAAAATTCAAAGAGCATTTTGGTTTTCTATGGAAAGATCCTTCACATACACATGCGATATCTAACTGCAGGGCTTGCAATAGGTAATTTGGTTGTGATATGTTGCACATACCTTGACTCTCAATGCCTAACATAGATGGATCAGCCCACATTCCTTGTTTGTTCAGAGTGCTTGTTAGACTGTAAAAGGATAGTCATGCCAAAATCATTAATATCTAGGTATGATGGTATTCAATTTTGGTATAATAAAAATGGCTCAATGATGAAAGAAATTTCTCAAATAAGTTGGAATTCAAAGCTGGTTAAAAACAAATTCAAATTTCAATCAAGATTTATTCTCTCATTTTCCTATCTATCACTACTAACATTTTTATCTATCAGTCCTAACAAAATCCTTAAGATAAAGTATCATGATACAACAACAAAAAATACACATCCTACATGTTATTCTCCATACATTATATATCATATAGTGTACATCATAAATGCATCCATCCATCATATAAAAGTATATAAAAATGCATGTAGATCATTTAAGCGTATACTATCATCAAATATGCATCATAGCTAGTCATGACATGACATAAAGTGCATATGCAAATACAAAATAAATAAATGCATAACACATCGTCATAGCATCATATCATATAGGAAATTCATACATCCATCACATAGACATAACATAAAATCATATCATGATTCATTGCATCTCATAGTCATCACAGTCATCATAACCTACCAACATTCTTCACTTCTTACTAATTGCTATTTTCGTGCATTATTTAATCTAAATCTTCTTTCAAGAGATCATTCATGCCTTACATGCATAAAAAATCTCTCGAGGGGGCATCATTTAGCTCGTTGTCGCCTTATTCTTGTTGGGGTATATTGGGCCATGATTTTTATTGATTATTCTTTGAAATAATGCTTGAAAATGCATTATATCAAAGAGAGGTAAAATGTAGACACTTAAAAATAATCACTTGCTCTCATGCAACGACTCTACTAACATTCTTCTTCAATTATTAAATAATCTTTATTATTTAATCAATTGTTGTCTTTCCACTATATTCTAAATTAAAAATCATCACTTCAAGCTATAATTTCATAATAAAGTGATTTTAATTAATTACCTAATTATTTCATTAATAATTCACCTATAAAGTAATTAAACAATTGATCATTATTTAATTATTCCCTATCTTATTTAAATTAATTAAATAATCACATTATTTAATTAGTATTCCTTCTTTTATTATTACATTTATGTAATAATTAAATCAATTTCCCTCTCTTAATTAAATATATTATTTTTATTTAATTAAACTAATTGTTCCTCTTACAAATAAATAAAGATTATTTATTTATTTAAATTCCTCACATGTGCAAATAAATGAATTATTTTATTTATTTAATCATATTTATCCCTCCATTTATGAGTTTCAGTTAACTCCATAATTCTCTCTCCTAATTGATCAATCAAATTAGTTATCTGGTCTTCTACTCCACCTCATCAATTAAAGTCCTCAATCAAATAATTTAACTCTCTCATCTATTCAAACACATGCAATCAATTGAGTTCAACTCCCACTCACTCTGATTTCAACTCTTTAATCTATTCTCTTAATAGACCCATTTATTTTCTCAATATGCAATTAATTGAGTTCAACTCCCACTTAGTCTAAGTTCAACTCTTCAATCACATGAAATCAGTCCCACCAATCATGGAATCTTGATTGGAACCCTGAAAATATTATAAATAGATAGTTAATTCTCTTAATTTGTTAATCATAGAATCACAATCACTTTGAATTCTTATGTTGGCACATCTAGCACTCATTTCTAAGAGCCCGCATTGCATAGAGAAGAAGAATGATGGAGGACTTTAGGATTGCATATTCATGTGTTTTGATTGATTGAATTATTATTTGATGATTATACATATTGTTTATTTTCTTCCTCTTTCGATATTGGGAATACTAACTGCCTAACAGATCTCTTTATGGTTGATATTTTGATATTTTGATACCTTGATTACAACTGCTAAACCCGACATGAACTAGAAAGCTTCAAAAATCTAGTTTTCTTTGTTTTTATGCAATTTCATATTTAATTTACACAGACATGATTTTAATCGATGCACTTACCTATCCAATTAACGCACTTACAAATAGATCAATGCACTTGCATCTATGGATCAAAGTACATACATCACAAAAATGACACACTTATAGGGTTCATGCGACACGCTTTCTTGATAATTATTGCCCTGATCTATTGCTTTTTTATTTCCATTGTTTTGACTTGTGTTTTATTCATTGTGATTTTTGCTTCAATTTCTAATTATTTGACAACAACCCTTGTTTATTATATCCAAATCTTCATCATAGATCTATTAATTTTGATGATCAATTGCTATCACTTTTTTATCTTTTTGTTTGACACAGGTGGTATATTTATATTCAATGCACTTACCTACCTGAATTGATGTAGTTGCAGAAGAAATGACGCACTTGATTGTTTAATTCAACGCAGTTGTGCATCTGGATCGATGCACTTACATACCTGAAATGTCATAGTTTCCTAGCAAAAACTAAATTTTCTTATTCCTCTCTGATATGTAAACTATTATTTTATCATAATGAAAAGACGTAGTGGGCCCCAAAGCATAAAAAGGTTAAAATTCAGGAGCTCATTCAGAAATGAAAAAGAGAACAAGAGATTAAATAGAGTAACGGACCAGCACATAGATTGAGAATTGAGGCACTTGAAGCAGAGATTGGATAAGAAGGTATTGTACACGCTTATTTGGACAAGGTAAGAGAAATTTTTGAGACATTCAATTTTCATTACATCAATACTAGCATACTTTTCGATCATCATAAATAATTGCTAGGGTTTCAGTACTAACATTTTCTTTGTATCTTGTCACATGGAAGAAGATCTAATATAAAATTAATTCATTTGTATTTTTGTACTTAAAAAATAAAATTATATGTTCAAACATCACAATCAATATTTTGATTTGGTGCTTAAAATGTACGTGGGGTTAAGAATTGAACAAAGAAAATTACATCTCAATTTCGTGCATAAAACTAAACAATCAAACCTCATATGGTTTAGTGCTTAAAAATGAACCTATGTTCTTGTATGGATAATCTAGAATAACAAACATTTGGCTTTTCAGAGCTTAATTTGATTAACCGTGTGTTTTGAGTCTTTGGTGTGCTTGTACATTCTGTTAGATTAAAAACATTTTTACTTTTTCTGATAGGCTTTCCTGGGGAACGTGCTTCTTCCTTAGAGGATGACCTCAAACTGGTAAAGCCTTCTGGATAATATATAAATAATACATAGGGAAAACCATGGAATTATCTTATATCTAACCAAGCATGGGTGAGGTGTGTGGATGATAGTTTGGATCGGGCCTATGTGCCTAAGGAACCGACGTGGTCCACTACAGACTTAAGTGTCTCACACATATAAAAATTGATGGGGGAGACACCATGGATGTGACTATAACCTAATTAAGTAGATACCACCTATTTCACCTCTGAATCAAGTATCTTATTATAGTGAAAGGGGTTGTAGAATTTCCCCAAAGATTCTCATCATATGTGTCCCATAGTATTGTGTTAGTGAAAGAGATCTTCACTAGCACGACAATAATAATAGACAAAGGAAAAAATATGGGAACCTATAACATGGGTCTTCATGTCCTAGTAGTGTGACAATGGTTATGTGAGCTGACAGAAATCCAATCAATGGGACTATAACATTATATTTAAAAGCCAATTTGACCATAGATTAATCTGACTATCTCTATTTTCCATTGTGATTGACTGTGTGAAAAATCGTAGCTTGAAAAACTTTTTTAACATGCATTGATCATTTCTTTTTTGATTAATTCCTCTAGCTATAATGAGTGTGTGATTTTTGAGTTTGTGTAAATCTTCAAAAATTGGTCCTACAACATTTTTCCTACATAAATCAAACTATATCAACCTCAGTCCTACAACATTTTCCTATCAACATACCCTTGCATATTAGAGGCTCATATCTAGCATTTTAGCATCATCCCTATCTTAGAACCTTGCATAATCATCATTTTTTTAGTCTAATAATCCAATAAATCCCAAGAACATAGCTTGTGTTTCCTCGAGCTTAAGCATTCACCTTTCAGAGTCATCTTGCTAAATTAGGGGGTTCATTTTCCTAAGACATTCAAGTAGTGATATTGTGTATTATATTGGCTTCATCAAAATTCCAGTTATCATCTCTTTCCTCTTCCAATTACTTCCATCTTTCCCTCTAGCAACGCCACTCAATAAGCATCCCAGGTTACCACATCCTCCACTACTCTAGGGACCAAACACAAAAATCCTCTCTTTTCTATTTTTCCACCCACATCTAGCACACCTATCACCACTACAATGCCTTCCATAATGTCCTCCACCCATCCAGTAGGTATGTCCAATATGGCTCCATCAAGTCACAATCCCAAGAGTCTCTCAATGGGAGTCACATAAATCAACCAAGGTACACCTCAACAAAAATCTACCACCATTATCCCAATAGGCGTTCCTTCCAATTCAAGAATCTGCCAAATCAATAAAGGGGAACCTCAACAACAACCTCTTGTCAATCCCAACTAATCAAGGATTATGGTTTCTTTTTTGAAAAATCATGGAGTAACTAGGCCCAACACTTCCAACACTAAAAACAACCCTAGAAGCAACCTCCATAAAATCCACAACCCCAAAAATATACTTCATACATTCCACCACCTCATCAGTAGCCTTCATACATTCTACCACCCCAATAGTAGCCTCTGTACATTCCACCACCCCTACAGTAGCCTCGGTATGTTCCACCACCCCAGCACAATCAAGAACCTTCGTACATCCCATCAACTCAATAAGTTCCACAACCTCAGTATTTTCCACAGCCTCCCCATGAGTTGCAACCTCAGTATACTCCATAGCCTTAATATGTTCTACTATATGTGCCTTCAACGTACATGAATACAGCCTATGAGCCCTCATACAACCAGACACCATCCTATAAAATTGGAACAACATTTTTTCATCCTAATGTGGTGCCAACTACACCGACGCCCTCTAAAGCCTTTTCTCAATAGCTCTAAACCCTCCAGAAATATGTCACTAACTTACAAATATGGGCTCCAAATAGGTCTTACATTATATCTCACCTTAGTTCTTATTCATTTGATAGGACATTGCACATGTCACCTTTTCCATGCAATTTTGAGACCCCTAAATTTTAAAAATACAAGGAAAAGGGTGATCCCCGAGACCATATATGGGAATTATTCACAGCTTGCAGAGAAATGGCATACGATGACACCTCCCAGATGAGACTTTTTCCACATATTCTTGGTGGGTCAGACATGGATTGGTTTTCCAGACTTCCTACACCAACCCAAAATCTGGACATGGACATGGAAAGAATTTTGGAACAAATTACACCAACCCAAAATCTGAAGCATCACGTCTTAGGTTATAGACCATCGGTAGAAGGCATTATGATATTAATTATTGTATTTATAATGAATTTGAAACATTTGGGGAACTTCATTTGGACATAGACTCAAATGGTGGTAATCACCACACACCATCGACATCTTACATATCAGCACTGTCATTTCCCGCCTATCTTTGCACAATAGACCCACAGATCGTCAATCTTGGATTGAGGGATTTTGGAACCAATTTGAACCTTCATCCTTATCCTCTTCAAAAACCCATGAATAAATCACTGATTTATATATCTATACCTTAACCAAACTCCTAATTTTGTCCTTCCAAACCAAAGATAGCATTGCTTTAGTTTACCCTAACCTCATTGATTGGGAACAAAAAAATCCACCGACTATAGATGTTTTTGAGAATGATGAAGATATTTTTGAATTCTTCATACTAAGAAAAGGCATACCTATGGGAGGACCACAAAGAAAGTTTCAACATCTAATTGGACATCACAACATATTTTGGAGAGTTATATCAATCCTCTAGTCATAAAATTAAAAAATAAAATAGAAGGATTTTAGGTTAAAATCAAAAGACAGCTTCTAGCTGCAAAATAGTAAAAATGAAATTCATATTCAAAGGTGAAAACCTCTTTGAGGTACCCAAGAATTGAGAGATTGATTTACTTCCCCTTACAGAAGAACAATCACCACTACTAGAAGAGAAAACAACATTATCACTATAGAAACACAAAGGGTAATCCACTTGGCATAGTCATTAACACCAGAAAAAAGAGAATAGTTCATTCAGTTCTTTAAAGATAGGCAAATCAACTTTGCTTGGTCATACACTGAGATGCCTGGGTTAGATCCAAAATTAGTGCTACACCATCTGCCACTAAATCTGGGGGCAAATCCATAAAAACAGAAGCTCTGCAAGATCCATCTAAAAATTGTACCATTAGTCAAAGAAGAATTGAAGAAACTAATGGACGTAGGCTTTGTAAAACCTATTGATTATGTCAATTAGACATCCAATTTGGTACCTGTATCTAAATCCTATGGAGCCATTATAATCTATACTAACTTCAGCGATCTAAATTTGGATTGTCCAAAGGATGACTCCCCCTTGCCAAACATAGACATGATCATTGATCTCACTTCAGGTTATAATATGTTGTCACTGATGGATGGCTTCTCCAGATATAATCATATCAAAATAGCACTAAAAGATCAACACAAGACCACTTAATATGTTGTCACTGATGGATGGCTTCTCTAGATATAATCAGATCAAAATAGCACTAGAAGATCAACACAAGACCACTTTAACTTATGCATGAGCCACTTAGTATTGGTGTGTGATTCTCTTTGGTCTAAAAAATACAGGCCCCACATATCAGAGACCAATTCTGACTACCTTTCATGACATAATGCATATCACAATGAAAGATTGTGTTGATGACATGTTGTAAAAATCCTTTGAGAGGAATCTACATCTATCATTTTTAGGGAAATTTTTTGAAAGACTCTAGGAATGCAAGGAAAGTTAAACCCAAAGAAGTGTATCTTTAGGGTCACATTAGGAAAGTTGTTAGGATTCATTGTCTCCCACAAAGGAATATAGATTGATCATGAAAAGGTCCAAGCAATTATCAATGTGCATGCACCAATAACTTTGAAGAACCTGAGAATTCTACATAGTAGGCTACAATAAGTAAGACCATTCATATCATAGCTAGCCGACAAGTTTCATCCATTCCAGTACTTTCTACATAAAGATGTCAAATTTGCAAGGACAAAAGATTTCCAAAGTGCTTTTCAAATCTTAAAAGACTATCTTATTTTGAAACCATTCTTAGTGGCACCCATTCCAGATCAGTCCCCACTACTATACATCTTGACTACAGAGCACTCACTAGGGGCATTATTAGCATAGAATAATTCAGAAGGAAAATAAATATCCACCTACTATATCAATCGAACACTTGTGGCTTATGAACTAAACTATACTACAATTGAAAGAGCGTGTTTAATTTTAGTTATTTCTTCCTAAAAGGTCATACATTACATGTTAAGTCACAAGATGATTATGATAGAAAATTTTTATCCATTAAATTGTCTATTGAGTAAAGTTACATTAACAGGGAAAATTGCCAAATGGGTCATGATTCTTAATGAGTTCAACATAGATTACATAAAAAAAAGAAATAAAAGGACAAGCTATTACAGACCAACTAGAAGATGCACCATTACCTTCTTATCATTTGATTTTAATAAAGTTTCCTGAAGAAATCATATTTTCCCTTAAGGAGCAGAAATAATAGAAATTATACTTTGACAGCTCTCACACACAAAAGGGATCATGCATCGGCATAGTATTTATCACTCCCCAAGGAGAATCCATTCTGATATCATACATGTTGAGCTTTTAGTACACCAAATATAGTCGAGTATGATGCACTAATTATAGGGCTTAAAATAATTGTCTAGTGGAAGATCCAACAAATACAGGTGTTCGGGGATCCTCAACTAATTATTAATAAGTCAACAACAACTATGGCACTAAAGATGACAAACTAATTCCTTATAAGGCCTTGTCAGAAGACATAAAGAAACATTATAAAATGATATCCTTTGAGCAGAGCCCAAGAACCAAGAACAAAGTAGTGGATGCCATGGCTACTCTAGAATCTTTTTACGACATTCCACCAAATGTGAAACATTGTGAATTCATGGTTGAATAGATCATATCCCTTCCTTTGAAGTTCCCAAGTCTGAGGTTGTGTATGAAATTATTGGTCCCAACTCCCCCTGGTACCAACATATATATGTCTATAACCTAACTATCCATACTATCCCCATTGACTTGTACATAAACAAAAAGAAGTCCTTGATAAGGAAAGCCTCCCATTACACAATAATTGCCAATACACTTTACCAACATAGTCTGGATGGAACATTCCTCAAATGTCTCAACTTGAAAGAATCACAAATGATGATATTAGAGGTACATGAGAATATTTTTGGTGCTCATTCTAGTGGCTTGACCTTAGCTGAGAAGATTTTAAGAATTGGATATTATGGGCCTACAATGCAAATAGATGCTTGATTATTTGTGCAGAAGTGCATAAAGTTTTAGATACATGGGAACCTCATCCATGCACCTTCTTAGGAGATGTAGCCACTAACATCACCATGGCCCTTTTCCCAATGGGGGTTTGATCTAGTTGGAAATATTCACCCCTTATCCTCTGATGGTCATAAGTACATAATCACCACCACTGTGTATTTCACAAAGTGGGTTGAAGCAATTCCAATGATCTACACTACTGACAAACCATTTTCCAAGTTTATTTTGAACTATATCATAAGCCAGTACAGTGTTCCATAGACCAACATTATAGATCATGTCTCCCTCTTCAAAAACAAATAATTTGATGAGCTTTGCAAAAAATTCCACATCCACCACATCTATTCTTCTCTCTATTTTCCCCAAGGTAATGGGTAAGCTAAGGCTACAAATAAAACCATTATAAAAATATTGAAAAAGATAGACAATGAAACTAGTCAGGACTAGAACTTTCAACTCAACCCCACCTTAAAGGCATACCGCACTAGTTTTTGTACTCCCACAGGAGCCACTCCATTCTCATTACATGTATCACTTTAGAACATTATTTCAGATTAGGACTATCGAGTGTCTCAACTATAGGAGCTATAATTTATTGATGAAAAGAGACAAAAGGCACTAATACATTTGCAAGTATATTAGCAACGTCTTAGGAGAAGCTACAAAAAAAAGGTTGTACCCAAATATTTTGAAGTTGGTGACCTAATACCAATGGAAGAAGAGACAGAAAGAGAAAATCTAGGAAAGTTTGAACCAAATTGGTTGGCTCCTTATATCATCACAACAGTCTATAGGTCTAGATTATATTAGATATCCACATCAAAGGGAAAACATCTATCACACCCCATCAATATCTTTCATCTACACAAGTACTATTCATAATTATCAGAGTAGACCCATCTCTAAAAGTTTTTAAAAAAAATTTTAAAAAGAAAAAAAATGGTTACCTTGGTGAAAACCTGGCAATTAGGCATCTTTGGTGACACAAAAATAGAAATACAAGAGAAATAAATTTGTACTATTATGCAAACCACTTTGGTGGCACCTTGGGCAAGTACCATAATAAAAATTGAGCAAACCAGCGCCATATGTAAAGATCATTTCTCTACCATCTATCATCATTACAACCTATTTTCACTCATCATTTCACCCCATGCAATAAAATCTATCATGGCTAGAAGTTTATCAATTTTCGTTGTCACATTGCCTCATATTCAGCACAAAGTCAGTCTACCATGGCCATTCTATTATAAATTGTCCATTCTATTCTGACTGGGGCAGCCTAATGTCATGATTCATCAAGATCTAAAAAAATCCTAAATATTTTTAAAATGTCCTAAAAAAATCTAAAAATTGGAAATGATCTTAATAAAACATCAAAACATCAAATAATCATCCTAAGAAAACAACAAAACCATTTGCAAAAATTCCTGAAAAAATTGTGATCAGACAGACAAAAAAATTAAAAAAACTGAGAAAATTCTGCAATAAATATCCTTTTAGATACCAATTATATTTTTTGCATTTTTAAAACAGACATTGAAAGGAATCATACAACACGTCTAAGCTTTAGCGAAACCAAGTCAAAATAGTCAAACTTATCAACAAGTCCTCAGTTAGACTGATCACACTGTCTCATCTATCAACAGAGTCCCATAACATAGTCTTTTGTCAAAATAGTCATGTTATCTTAAATAAGGAAGGGAACACTCACAACTAGATGGATTAGTCTTACACGTGGTACCCTATGCTTCATTTGATAGCATTAGCAAAACATCAAAATTCAATGTCCAAAATACTACAAAAACACAGACACATAATTAGTATGGTTTCTTACTTGTTGAGTTGAGTTGGTCTTATTATGTCTTGATTTTCTCAAGTCATGTTCTTATGCATCTCCATGATTCCATTAAGTGGTTACAGATTTCAGGATGATTCATGACTTGTCTTGTTATTTATTTTCTATGGGATTTTGGTTGTGAAATCTTCAAAGAGAATTTTGGTTGTCTATGGTAAGAGCCTTCACATCCACATGCGATATCTAATTTTAGGGCTTGCAATATATAATTTGGTTGTGATACGTCACACATACCTCAACTCTTAATGCCCAACATAGATGGATCAGCCCACATTCCTTGTCCATTCAGAGTGCTTGTTAGAATACAAAAGGATAGTTGTGCCTAGATCGTTAATATCTAGGTATGAAGGTATTCAATTTTTCTATAATAAAAGTGGATCAATGATGAAATAAATTGCTCAAATAAGTTTGAATTCAAATTTGGTTAAAACAAATTCAGGTTTTAATCAAGATTCATTCTCTCATTTTCCTATCTATCACTACTAACATTTCTATATGTCACTCCTAACAAAATCCTTAAGATAAAGTATCATGATATAAAAAAAATACACATTCTACATGTTATTATGATTACATCATAGATCATATAGTGTACATAATAAATGTATCCATCCATCATTTAAAAGCATATAAATACATGTAGATCATTTAAGCATATACTATCATCAAATCTTCTTCATAGCTAGTCATAACATCACATAAAGTGCATATGCAAATACAAAAAATTAAATGCATAGCACATTTTCATAGCATCATATCATGTAGGAAATGCATACATCCATCACATAGACATAACATAAAAATCATAGCATGATTCATTGCATCTCATAGCCACCACACAGTCATCATAACCAACCAATATTCTTCACTTCTTACTAATTATTTTTTTCTTGCATCATTTAATCTAAATCTTCTCTCAAGAGATCATTCATACCTTTCATGCATAAAAAATCTCTTGAGGGGGCATCATTTACCTCATTGTCTCCTTATTCCTGTTGGGGCATATTGGGGCATGATATTTATCAATTATTCTTTGAAATAACACTTGAAAATGCATTATATCAAAGAGGGGTTGTTAGAAACATTAAAAAAATGAAAATGAGCTTAGGAAAGAATCCAAGAGAGTGAGAAAGTGTGTGTAGAGGCATCTCTTAAATATAAATGAGTGAAGGAGTTTGCATATAACTCCTATATCCTATGAATGCCACATTCACATTAAGTGTGTGCCAAATGTGAGAATACTCTTAAGGAGGAATATCTAATTTTCTTATTAAAGGAATTAAAAAAAAGTGGCATATCCTCCTACTTGGACTAGAGGACCAATACAATTTAGGATACCCCTCTAACACCCCTCTTTAATCTTTACTTGGGGTATTTACATCAACGAGTATCAAACGCAAATTTTACATTAAAAAAAAGGGAAACAAGCTTAGGAAAGAATCCAAGAGAGTGAGCAAGAGTAAGAGTTTTACCAAATATAGAAAGAGAGATATTTCACCAATATATCAAACACCAAATGCTCCCAGACCAACACAAGAACACAAAAATTTTGAAAGGGGAAAAAACAAGAGAAAAACCCAAATTTTTGCAATGAAATTCAAATTTTTCTCTAGAAAGTGGCTTTGTCAAAATATCTGCAACTTGATCTTCACCCTTGCAATAGATGAGAGAAACTTTATTTTCTTCAATTTTCTCTCTAATAAAATGGTGGTGGAGAGAAATGTGCTTTGACTTTGCATGGTAAACTGAATTCTTTGCCAAGGCTATTGCACTTTGATTGTCGCAATATAAAGGAGTAGGTTCTTGTTGAGGTAGACCCAAAGCTTCAATAATTATTCTAAGCCATAAAGCTTCCTTAGAGACATTAGTGCAACACCCCAAAATTGGCACCTTACAATTGTAATCAATTTTGGTGCATTTTTCTCATCATCAAAGTCCTATTGTACTAGGCAAACTCTCCTTCCTAATTGACTTTAATTGACTTGGTCTCAAATGTAGAAAACCTGAATTTGCATAAATCTCACACTATATTTAATTCCTAAATTATCAAGGTTTATTAGCTAAAAATCCCTATGATTAATTAATTTAATTCTAAAGTCCTAAGTTCTTTTAAATTAAATTAATTCCACCCCCTTTAGCTAAATACACATCAAAAGGAATTAAAAGAATTGTTTACTTATTTGAGTGAAATATACTCAAAAGAAATCCCATAATTCTATATGAAAAGCCACTCATGTGGCAATAATTCATTCTTTTAATTGAATAATTCCTCCAAGATTGTCTCACCTTCCTCCATGGAGATGAAGAGTTTGTTGTTTCTTTTCAAGAAACTCTTCATCCCCTTCTCAGGTTGTTCTATATTATGGACCTCATTTTCTTCATTTGAGGAGGATCAATTAGAGAGAATCAAAATTATAGCGAAATATTGTCTCATTTCTTTCATGTTTTTAAGTCTTTATTGCATAATTAGCATAAATTCATTTAAAGTAATGGCTTATTGCATTTTAATATAGTTTGCTTACATATCTAATGGCTTAATTTTATCATTGTGTTCAAGTTTCTAGAATAAATATGCACTTTCAATTCTTTAATTGCAATAGCATTTCTCATATAGTGTAGTTCAATTTTAGTTTTTATCATGCTTTTAGATCCTCCATTTTAGCAGTGGTCTTGATTGTTGGCTCTCATTCTGAGAGTAAATTTGACACCCCAACTAAATAGGAGGCAATAGGTCGATTCAATCAAGTTTATGAAATGGAAAATTCATGTTCATATTTGCAAATTCGATGATTAAGCAATGACCATGTTGTGTTTGTGCCTGATTTAAGAGGTCACATTCAAGCACACACATTTTTGCGCCCACTGTGGGGCAAAAAAAATGATTTCTAACCTCACTCTCAAAATTTTTTGAAAGAAATTTGAACTCTGTCGTACATCTGTACATCACTGGTACAGAATCTCACACAAAATTTTAGATCAAGCCATGCGAAGTTTTGCTCTTAGTAGCACTCTCTCACATGAGGAAACACAATCTTGTGCAGGTCCCTGCACTTTCTCGCACGCAGCTATATACTTTCTCGCATGAATTTTTACAGACTGTCATTAAATTTTTAGATTCTGCAATTTACTATTATCATTTTTTTGACATTTACTTTTTGTTGTTGACTTCATGTTTCTGATTTATGCTACAGCATAACAGTGGTCTGCAGGTCACTTGTCAAAGATCATGAAAACTTGCTAATGGTTTTCTTGCAGGATGGTTGTCAAAGACATATTAAAAATGTTGTGCTTGTTTACTATTTTTCATTCACATAGTTTAAATACGGCTTTGTTAAAATTTCTTAAGGGTCCTGATAGAAAAGTAGGGGAATAGGCTCTTCATTACATAGAAGTGATGCCCATGGATGAAACTGAGACCCAGATGTTTCTAGAATGATGGATACCTAGGGAAGCAGAGCAAGTTAGTGGATCTTTAACACATCTACTTGTTAGGGGATTATGCTCTTCTCTCTTTGAGAGAATCAAAAACCCAAAGGCTTGTGGATTTGGTGGAGTGAAGCTAGCTAGGTGATGAATATGTCTTGCATATTTGGGTAAGGTGAAGAGGTAGAAAAGTATGCTCTTCTCTCTTTGAGAGAATTAGAAAATCAGAGCCTTGAATCCAAGCAAAGTTTGTGTCACCTTTAGAGGGCCTGCCAAAAGTTGAACCTCTGGGAATGACCCAAGTGAGTACACACCGATCGCTGGTGATTCCACCTCACTATAATAAATTCTACTTTGTTGAGTGCAAAGACTCCAAAGCCATGGTAACTTCTTTCTCATGATTCTGACTATCATCTTGAGAAAGCCTTGTTTGTTGTACTAAGCGGCACCACTCCCAGCCTTGCTTGCAAGGGTGTATGACTTTCAAGTGTTGGTGTTGCTTCGAGGCCCTAGCTCTTTATCAGAGGAACCTAAGGTTATTTTGAATGAAAGCCCACTAAAAAATCTCTTAGTTAGATGCCTACTCAGATCACCTCCTAAAGAAGACATAATCTGTGCGCAGGGAGAGGGAAGAATCTCTCCCCTAGATTCTTGACATAGGTATGCACTTGGATGCTTGAAGTGGTATATGAGGTTGGCCCCTACTTTAAGGGTAACCTTCAAACATATATAGTTAGTCCTTGGAAACACCAAAAACACAGGCGCCCTCTCGGGGGTGACACTGTTGTGTGAGGTGCACGCATACGCATAAGACAGCGGGGCATGGATTTTGTCTTCTCCATCATTTTTTTGTAGGGATAACTAAGTGTTTGTTTTGAGTCTTAAACTATCCAATCATGATCAAACAAAGATTCTCATGATTCTGCCAAGTTGCTTTGTCCTTGGTAGAACTATTTACGACTATTGCTTGTGTCACTATTGCCTGATTGAAACTTTGTGCTTGTTAACAAGTTCTTGTAATCTTCAAACTGAGATTACTGATCTATATTATCATAAGACTACCCTGAATCTAGAAATTCTGTTAGAGAATAGTCCTGACTATGTCTTGAAATCTAGTTTTTGTCTTGAAAATTGAGTCTGTTTATCAAAACTTGGAGTTTTCTTGTGTGAGATTTCAGAAACTGAGCACTTCCTCATGTGAAACAGCACTTTCTCACATGAATATGTACCCTGGTGTCCTAAAATAGTGAGCTTTTTCTTGTTGACTGGTGATTTTTTCGTTTGATCTGACTTTTTCCTAAGGTCTGATTACCTATTTCCTTGTTGTCTGCAGTCTAAAACTGGTTGTTTCAAGTTGCAAACTTTTTGATTCTTACTCAAACTTATCTTGTCTCTTTGTCTTTGTCCTATCTTTTTTGTGTTTTTGTACCTTGCAACGCGATAGTCACATCTCAGCTATTCTAGCCATACTCTTGACAATGTGTGCTGGGTGCATCTCACATCTTGGTTGTTCTAGCCTATTATCTCCTTTTCATTATCTCTAGAGACAGAGTTCTGAGTTGGATCCTAGGTCCTCTCTCATTTCATCTTTGTTTATGCCTGTTACGACTAGAAGCGGTAATATATTCCCCATTCTTGGTTCTGGAACAAGTAAGGGTAAACCTTGTAATCAAGGAAAAGATCATTCTAAATCTATCATTCAACCTGATAGTTAAGAAGGATCCTCAAGTTCCTCTTCTACACTTAGTACAGATCCTAGTCCAAATCAGAAACCAGTGTTTCAGCTATGCTCTAATCCTTTAATTCAAGATCAACAAAGCTTCAGAAATTCACATGTTTGGGTTGATCCTATTGACAATCCTCACTGCCTTAGTGATCCTTTCGAACATATCAATCCTTTTGATCCTATCAACCCCTTTGATCTGCCAAGAGTTACATTGACCATGAATTCTCAGCTCAATACTCACACTCATACTGAAGTTGTGCACACAGCACAATCTCCATCAACGACATGGAAACTCCTTTCAATTACATGCAAGGTCAATACAATGATGTTCATGACCAATCTTAAAATGATCAAGGTCAACAAGGAAAGAAACATCATAATCTCCCTCCTCCATATGACTAGAGGTCAAAGCATTTATGAGATCCTTGGTAATGATGATGAGCCAATAACTCAAAATAATATAGATGCTACAAAATCTAATAAGGCTCTCATCAAGATGATGGAAATTCTCCTTGCACAAGATAAAGAGAGATATTTTCTAGATTTGGAAAAACAAGGAGTTAAGCTACCCTCAAACTTCCAAGTGGAAACACTTGTGACTAAAGAAGAAGAGAGTAAGACTACCAAATTGCATAAGGTGATTCAAGATATGAAAAATCAAATTAGCCAACTTATGAAGGATAAGG
The DNA here is from genome assembly GCA_018584345.1 of Thuja plicata. NCBI lineage: Eukaryota > Viridiplantae > Streptophyta > Pinopsida > Cupressales > Cupressaceae > Thuja > Thuja plicata. The sequence goes on from MU227699.1 coordinate 983,353, forward strand.
ACAAACTTGCACAACAATTCACAATGGAGAGTATTTGTCCTTTCCCTTTTGATAGGAGTCTTCATATGCCACCCTTTCCCAAAGGTGTAGAACTCCCTAAATATGATAAATACTTGGGGACCACTGATCCTCGGGACTATCTAAGAGAATTTGGGGTCGTGTCTATGGATTTTATTCATGATCAAACCTATTTGATGTGTCTCTTTCCCCAAATTTTTGGTGGACCTTCCATGGAGTGGTTTTCTCGACTACCCACCGGCATCAAGACTTTTGATGAGATTTCCAATATCTTTATGCAGCACTATTCTCACAACATACAACATCCTGTCAACATTAGGGACCTTTGCAATCTCAAGAAAAGACAAGGGGAGCCATTCCTAATATTTCTCCAGAGATGGAGACAACTTTGCACTAAGTATCCTTGCAAAATACCCGAATCTGAGAAACTCGATATCTTCTTGGACAGTCTCACTCTTGATTTTAGGTATCAAGTACAACTTCAAGGTCCCCTTAATTTTGAAAACATGATAAAGCAAGCTGTGATGATAGAGGCATTTATGGTTAAGAAAGGTGAATTGGCTTTGTATAAAGACAACAAACAAGGTTCCTCCTCTTCCAGCAAAGATAAAGGGAAGTTTTTCAACAAAAATAGGGATGTTGTGAATGATGGAGTGGTTGACAATGTGACCCTAGATCCTTTAAAACCAGTCTTCAATCTCACTTCTAGTAAGCAACCAAATCTATTGAAAAGGATACAACAAATACTCAACCACCTTCTAGATTCTCTGGCAACAAACCTTGGGCCCCTCAACCCAAGCGTGAATTTACTTCCCTGGGAGAACTGCTTGATGTGGTTTTCAAGACTTTAGTGCAAAATCAAATTCTCACTTCTTTGGACTAGTGTACATACAATCTGCAACCATGACCCCATTGGTGGAATGAAAATGCATTCTATGACTATCACCAAAACAAGGGTCATAAGACTGCTACTTGTCTTCAGTTGCGTCATAAAGTCCAAGATTTGATTGATAATGAGGTAATTGTTGTGGAAAATCATAATAATAATTTGGATCACCAGGCATTTAAAGATCCCTTTCCTCATCATGAGAAAGGCAAGTCTTCCAATGCTAAGAACAACAATGCCAAGGTTAACTATGCACATGCCACTTATGACAATGTCATCAATATGATCGAACCTGTTGGAGTTGAGTATTGTGATGTGGTTACTACCAAGGGGAGCATAGATGCTCCTAAGCCTAAGATGCTATTTGTCTTGAGAGGCCTGGTATCTCACTCATCTGAATCTAAACTATCTCAGGATTGCACAAATGTCACTACCAAATCCTTCTCTAAAAACACTATCAAGGGTCCTAACCCTCTTGCTGCTACATCCGCACCAAAACAACCCACGGATAAGACTATTGTTGGCTCTACTAAAAAGACCATGAAAGTGGTCCCTACACCTCCTACTAGTAGTTATAGCATTCTTGACTAGATGCAAAGAACCAATGCTCAAATAACTATCTTTGACTTGTTGAAGATCTCGCCTGCTCATAGGCAGATTCTAGATAAAACTCTCATAGAAGCTAATGTCCCCAAAGGCATCAATCTGGATTAGTTTCAATCTATGGTAGGTCACTTGACTTCACCGCACTATTTATCCTTCTTAGAAGAAGATGATCACTTGATTAGTCACCCACATAATGCTCCTTTGCATATAGAGGTCATGATTGGAAAACAACTAGTCTGTCGCGTCCTTATTGATAATGGTGTTGGTCTCAATATTTTCTCTACTCACTTTCTTGCTTAGCTAGGTTATGATGAAGATCACATAGATTCCCATAAGAGAATTACTATCAAGGCCTATGATGAAGAAGAAAGAAATTCTAAAGGTTTGGTTGTGTTACCCATTCAGGTTGGACTGGTTGAAAGAGATGTCACATGTTAGGTGTTGGACCTTCCTCTTGCTTATAACATCCTACTGGGAAGACCATGGATCCATGAAATGCAATCAGTTCCCTCTACATATCATCAGTGCATTAAGTTTCCTTTCCAAGTTGTAGAGGTGACAATTCCAGCTAGTATGGGCTCTTCTTGTAATGCGCTCACACAGTCAGCTTATAGTCTTGTTCTGACTAACAGAGAATACACAGAATTGTATGATGCCAAGCTTAGAGACATGGAATAGACCTTGAAAATCAAAGACATAGGCATGGGGGGGTATCAAATAGAAATTGTGCTATCGTTAGCAGCTCTACCTCTATCTCCTCATTCTTATGGGAGACCTTCTGAGAATAAAAAATATTCTACTCCTCCGGAAATAGTTTATGATGGTGCCTTTGTACGGGCTTCAACACCATTAGAAGATGAAGATGAGAAAAGAGCTATTAAGGCTTGGCTTTGCAAAGGAAAGAACATATCTGAATAGACTACCCTAGCTCGTGAACTAAATCCCAACAGTGAAGCTCTTAAAATTATGAAATGTTTTGGGTACAAAGGGAGTGGTCCAATAGGATTGAATGGTAATGGGTTAGTAGAACCTATTGAAGCTACAAGTCAAAAGATGAAAGACAACTATTTTAGGCTTCAAGAAGATCCCATTCCATCTAGGGATTAACAAATTTGTACCAAAACTAGATCCTCCACCAGAACCTGAAAGCACAGCTACAGCTAGCACTATAGAGGATAGCTCCGATGAAGATTGCTTTCCTTATCCCATTCTTCCAGACCTGGCAGCATTCTTTGCTGAGCTAGATAATTTTTTACCGCATGTCAATACAGCTGAGACTGACAACAATTCTGACAAAACCACTCCATTTGATGAATTAACCTACGAACATTGGAAAGTGTTACAAGACCCTAATTTCCAAGGTGAGCGGTACATACCACTAGAATTTCAAGAGAAGTTGGCACAAGAATGGGTTGGTGTCACAAGAACTCCCAAACCTTCATGGTGCAAACATCCCAGTTAGAGTTCGGACACAGATTCTCATGAATATGAGTTTGACAGTTTGTCAGAAGGATCCTATGAAAAGCTTCTTGACATAAGTGAGGGGTCTAGTGAAAGGTCTAATGAGTCTGATTCCATAAATATTAACATGTCTTCTACTTTGGTCGTTAGGAGTCAAAAGGATTCAAATACACCTTTGGATGAGATCGCTCTAGGTCTCATATTATTAGTCAGTGCTTTCGATGACTATACAGTGAATGCACTTGAACCTGTCACTTCTCTCTCACTCCAACATCCCAAGCTAATAGACTAGAATTCCCCTACCTCATCCAATGAAGTCCTTACATTCCAGAATGACTATGCTCTATCCTTCTACCTTTACATTGTCAAACAAGTAATGTCCTCCACTAGTGAAGAAAGTGTCAACATGACCGAGGATGATATCAAGTATCTTAGTCATAAAATCAAAAGAAGAAAAAATAGGCACTCTGATGGTGAAAACCACATTGTGGCAGTGTTAGAGCCAAAAAAAAGTAAAAAGAAAAGATGTATCTAAAGGTGAAAACCTCTCTAAGGTGCCTAAGGATGAGATACTTGATGCACTTTCGAGTCATTTCTAGGAATACTCATCGGTGCTAATTGAGCCAACTCAGCCAGTAAATCTGGGTATATAAGAACATCCACACATTATTCATGTGGCTAAGTCATTATCTGTAGAAGAACTCAAGGAATTCACAGATTTCTTCAAAGAGAAAAAGATAAATTTTGCATGGACATACTTTGACATGCCTGGTGTAGGTCTTGATCTTATCATGCATCACTTATCAATAGCTCCAGGTGTGAAACCAATCAAGAAAAAACTTAGGAAGATGCATCCACATGTGGCTTTACTTGTCAAGGCAGAGTTGGAGAAAATTCTAAAAGTTGGGTTCATCAGAGCCATTGATTATGCAAAATGGATCTCCAACATAGTTCCAGTATCAAAGCATGATAAATCTATCAGAGTTTGCATAGAATTTAGGGACTTGAATAAGGCATGTCCAAAAGATGATTTTCCACTACCCAACATTGATATGATTGTGGATATGACAGAAGGGTATGAGATGTACTCTCTAATGGACAATTTATCTGGCTATAACCAAATCAAAATTGCACCAGAAGACCAAGAAAAGACTTCTTTCACTTGTGTGTGGGGTACTTTTTGCTGGAATGTTATGCCTTTTGGTCTAAAAAATGCTGGAGCTACTTATCAGAGAGCTGTCACTACCATATTTCATGACATGATCCATAAGACAATGGAGGATTATGTTGATGACACCCTTGCTAAAATTATGGATAGGAAAGCACGTCTTACTGATCTAGGCCCTATACTAGATCATATGGAAAAATTTAGACTGCGTCTTAATCCTAATAAATGTGCTTTTGGGGTAACTTTAGGAAAATTGCTTGGTTATATCATCTCCGCAAAAGTAATCAAGGTGGATCCTGCAAAGGTGAAAGCTATCATGGAAATGCCTCCACCTCGCAATATCAAACAAATAAGAGGTCTTCAAGGTTAGCTTCAATCTATCTGGTGCTTCATCTTGCAGCTAGCTGACAAGTCACAACCATTTACTAAAACTCTACATAAAGGTGTGACCTATGAATGGAACAAAGAATGTGAACAAGGTTTTCAACAGATCAAACAATATCTAGCCAATACACCTATATTAATGCCTCCTATTCATGGGAAGTCATTGATCTTATACATCTCAGCTACAGAAACATCTCTGGGTGCTCTATTAGCCCAAGAAGATCAAAATAATAAAGAAAGAGAAATTTATTACATCAGCAGAACATTGGTCTCTTATAAAATGAATTATTTTGTAATTGAGAAAGCTTGCCTAGCGCTGGTGTTTTCTTCCTAGAATTTATGACACTACATGTTTGCTCACACTACAAGGCTCATCATGAAAATTGATCCATTAAAATACTTTCTCAGTAAATCTACCCTCATAGGTAGACTAGCTAAATGGGTCATGCTCCTTAGTGAATTTGATATTGAATATATTGAGAGAAAAGCTATCAAAGGGAAAGTGATCGCAGATCAGTTGGTTGAGGCACCTATCATAGATCTTCAACCATTAAGGATTGAATTCCCAGATGAGTCCATCATGCTTCTCACACATCAGATATGGACCATGTTCTTTGATGGATCATTCACCCAGCAGGAGTCAGGTGCTAGAATTTTGTTCATTACACCTAATTGGTATTCATTACCAAAGGCATACAAAATGATGTTTCCTTGCACAAATAACACTACTGAGTATGAAGCTTTGGTTAATGGATTAAAGATCACTATTGAATGGCATGTTGATGAGCTAAAGGTCTTTGGAGACTCACAATTGTTTATCAATCAAGTGAATGATATCTATCAAACAAAGGATGAAAAATTGGTGCCCTATAAAAGATGGTTGATGATCTTAAGAAATACTTTGCACATGTTACGTTCCAAAAAACTCCAAGGTTGGATAATAAAGTAGCTGATGCCATGGCTACTCTGGCTTCTATGTTACAAATGCCAAAAAATGATTTTAGACATGAATTCCTAGTGGAGACATTATGCTACCCTGCCTATTATTCCCCTGACTCCTGGATGATCTGTTCAGTCATTGGACATGACTCATCCTGCTACCACCATATCTACTCTTATCTTCATGACCAAATTATTCCTAACACATATACTCAAAATGAGAAATGTCACTTAATCTGCAGTGCTTCACGATTTGTCATCGTAGCTAATGACTTATATAAATGAGGTCTAGATGGTACCCTCCTTAGGTGTTTAGAACCTGATGAGTCCAAGCATGCATTAGAAGAGGTACATGAAGGCATCTATGGGTCTCACTCAAATGGTCTGACACTGGCTCATAAAATTATTAGAGCTGGTTACTATTGGTCAGATATGGAGAAAGAAGCTACACATTTTACTAAGTCTTGCAAACAGTGTCAACTACATGGTAATTTGATTCATGCTCCAACCAAGGAGCTTATTCCCTTCATTACTTTCTGGCCATTTCAACTGTGGGCCTTCAACTTAGTGGGTCAGATATATCTATCTTCTTCAAGGGGACATAAATACATCATTACTACTATAGACTATTTTACCAAATGGGTTGAGGTAGTACCTCTTAGTGTAGTTGATGGCAAGTCTATAGCCATGTTTATACTGAACTACATCATCTATAGATATGGTGTACCCTCATCATTAATCACTGACAATGAGGGGAAATTCAAGAACAAATATTTGACAGATTTATGCACTAAGTTCAAGATTATTCAGCATTGGTCTTCTATCTATTATCCCCAAGGTAATGGACAGGCTGAAGCTTCAAAAAAGACAATTCTCAAGATCCTACACCGTACAGTACACAAATCTAGATGATACTGGCATCTCCAGATTAATCCAGCTTTATGGGCTTATCACACCAGTATATGAACACCAATAGGGGCTACACCCTTTTCTCTAGTTTATGGTGCGGATGTAGTGCTGCCTATTAAGGTTGAGATTCCTACCTTGTGAGTCTCTCTGAAGGGCCTCATTACTGATGATGATATCATAATATGTCAGCTACAAGAGCTTGAACTACTAGATGAATGTCTGAAGGTGGCATTCGATCATCTCTGAGCATATCAAAAGAGAATATCTAAAATCCATAACAAGAAGGTTAGACCAAGGGACTTGCAAATGGGTGATCTCATCTTGAGAGAGAACCCTAAGAATCAACAACAGTGGATCCAGAAAGGAAAATTTGAGCCAAACTGGCTTGGTCTATATATTATCACTGTAGTATTTGGTTCTGGCACTTATTATCTCTCCACCATAGAGGGGGAACAACTCAAAGATCCTATCAATGCTCTTCATCTGAAAAAGTTTTACAGTTGAAATGTCTTCTGAATGCTCATGTACATACTTTATTTTGAGAAAATCCTAAAAATTGCAAAATGTCCTGAAAAAATGATCATCTTATTGAAAACCTGGCAAATAGGCACTTTGATGTATCTATTATCCTGGTGAAAACCTGGTAAATAGGCACCTTGATAATACCAAAAAAATCAAAAATGAAAAAATACAAAAAAAATTGAAAAATAAAAATACAAAAAAAAAAAGAGAAAAAGAGAAAAATGTGCCATTGATGAAAACCTGGTAAACAGGTGTCATGGTAGAAAAAATAGAATTTCTGCCAAGATGGTGAAAACTAGGTAAACATGCACCTCTTATTCCGCAATGCTCTATCAATCATGACATCTCTTGGCTTTCTGGAAATTTTCTATTCTGCTTTCTTGCTTCAGTCTACTTTCCCGCTTTAGTTTGCTTTCCTGCTTTAGTTTGCTCATGCATTCGCTCTTTGTCATCTTTGAGATTTTTCTCGACTTCACATGGATTGAAACTAGTCACACTCAAGGGCATCTTCCTGGTCTAGGGGGCATTGTCCTATCTTTTGGAGTCTCTCTCCTCTTCACATCAGTCACCATTTGTTCTCACTGAGTCTGCCTACTGATGCCTAGATCTCACATCGATCTTTATACTTGAGAATGTTTCTCACGACAGTCACCAGTGGTTCTCACTGCGTCTGCATACTATTGTTATACTTCTGAGATTTCTCACATTGACTTGCTATATGCATATTTGACATCAATCCACTCAGTACTTGGCGGTATGGCTCCCCACTTTGAATGCATCTTTGGTTTACGCTCAAGTCAGTAATCTTGTCAGCTCTAAAGGACAACTATCTACTGGCACAAATTGGTGTTTCTCAACACCCCAATCAAATAGCTATTTTCAACACTCTTTGGACACATCTATGTTTTTCAACACACATTGGATATTGCCAATGTAAACATCTCTTGATAGCAATCAAACATAATGCACTCACAAGCACAACGGTGTTTTTCAACACCCTAAACACGTGCACATTCATAAACTTTGAAACGTGTTGAGCTATGATTGAATCTTTCTTTATTGTTGTCTATTCTCATGAATTTCATTGATATTTTCTTTGTCTACTGCTTGTGGGTGTGGTTTCGATGATCTGATAGTGTAAAATAAATAGGGTGTATGTGATAAGAGCTTCTGCATTAAGGTGGAAAAGCCTCACATCCCTCGATCTTGTTTATTTGTACACCAAGGGGAGGTTGAAACTATTTCCTTGACTATTATTGCTCTATTTGTTTACTTGTGTACTCTTACTGTATCAAATTGGAAACAATGTTCAGGTCATCTCGGCTTTTGTGCCCTGGTGCTTATGTTCATTTCCTACATTTTATCTGATTAAAGTCATATTCATATTCTTATGGTTGCATTGGCACCAGTAAGGATTGTATTGACTCTAATGTTCCAAAAATACTCGATGATGATAATTATGCGATGATTCCAACAACCAAGTCCTAGGGTTGCATTTAGCTTAGGCTTGCATTCATATTTTAAGCTTGCATAGCGACAATTTTGGTACTCTCTTCATTGGCTTCTCATTCTTTGAAGGTTCTCATCTTTTGTCCTGGATTCCTCTTGAATGCACAAGTGTCCATCCTTTGGCTAAATTGACCATTCAGAATCCATTTTCATGATCGAAATCAAAATTTGACACTTCTAAGTAGCTCAAAAATCACATTTTAAAATTTTGGGAACAACGCGATTGGACACTTGTGCAGTCAACTTTCTGACATCACTTTCTTGTCAGAATCATCTCTCGTCATCATTTTCTCAGCTTCTACAATCTTTTCATCAAAGTCAACTCTAGTCAATTATGGCCAACTATGGTCAAACCTAGTCAACAGGACCTCCCGATCGCTCTAAATACATTCTACTTTCTCTTGATCTATCTCTGAATTCCTCTAGATCTTCGATCTTCTTTCTATCTATGATTTCTTGCTCTCGATCATCTTTTGATTTCGCTCCCAAGGGGGCAGGATGATTGCATCATTGAATCTTTTCACATTATTCTCGAATCAGTCTGATCTAAATCAAAAGTCCCCATCGCTAGGGTCATCTCATCACTTGGTGCATATTCAATTTTTTGTACCTTATGGTCAACATTGGATATTTTCTGATCTTGAATCTCTAGGGGCATCTTCATACCTCACATCTTGTCAACTTTCCATCTATCTTTCTAGGTATCTGAGAAATCTAACTTTGATCCTCAAGGATCAAGCTTCATTCTGGAGATGATTCTTGAAATCTCATTGGGTATTGGGGCAATCTAACCCTAATTCCTGAAAGTCACGCTTCATTTTTAAGATGGCTCTCAAAATATCTTTAGACAATTATCTAGGAAACCTAACTTGGATCTTGTAGGGCTAACCTTCATATTGGGGAAATCTAACCCTGATTCTAGAGATAGTCCTAGATCTTCATCAGCTATCAATGGACATTGGGGCAATCTAACCCTGATTCTGATCTTCTCTCAAGTGGTATTTGGACCGTTGTCTTCGCAATCTAACTTAGACTTCAGAGAATCATTCTTCATTTTGAAGGTGGTTCTAACTCCCGATTTGATCAGTGTCTTGGAAACCTAACCTAGACTTCTGAAATCTTCATCTTCACATCAGACTATTCTTTGAATCAATGCGCTGCTCGCACCTCAATTCAAAGAGGGGCAAAATGTAACACCCCAAAATTGGCACCTTACAATTCTAATCAATTTTGGTGCATTTTTATCATCATCGAAGTCCTATTGTAATAGGAAAATTATCCTTCCTAATTGACTTTAATTGACTTGGTCTCAAATGCAAAAAACCTAAATTTGCATAAATCTCACACTATATTTAATTCCTAAATTATCAAGGTTTATTAGCTAAAAATCCCTATGATTAATTAATTTAATTCTAAAGTCCTAAGTGATTTTAAATTAAATTAATTCCACCCCCTTTAGCTAAATACACATCAAAAGGAATTAAAAGAATTGTTTTCTTATTTGAGTGAATTATCCTCAAAAGGAATCACATAATTCCATATGAAAAGTGACTCATGTGGCAATAATTAATTCTTTTAATTGAATAATTCCTACAAGATTGTCTCACCTTCCTCCATGGAGATGAAGAGTCAACTGTTTCTTTTCAAGAAACTCTTCATCCCCTTCTCAGGTTGTTCTATATTATGGACCTCATTTTCTTCATTTGAGGAGGATCAATTAGAGAGCATCAAAATTATAGAAAAATCTTGTCTCATTTCTTCCATTTTTTTAAGTCTTTATTGCATAATTAGCATAACTTAATTTAGATTAATGGCTTATTACATTTTAATATAGTTTTCTTACATATCTAATGGCTTAATTTTATCATTCTCTTCAATTTTCTAGAATAAATATGCACTTTCAATTCTTTAATTGCAATAGCATTTCTCATATAGTGTAGTTCAATTTCAGTTTTTATCATGGCTTGAAATCCTCCATTTTAGCAATGGTTTTGGTTGTTGGCTCTCATTCTGAGAGTAAATTTGACACCCCAACTAAATAGGAGGCAACAAGTCGATTCAATCAAGTTTGTGAAATGGATAATTCATGTTCATCTTTGATAATTCGATGATTGAGCAATGACCATGTTGTGTTTGTGCCTGATTTAAGAGGTCACATTCAAGCACACATAATTAGTACAACTTTGGTATTCATCTTCAGTAGAACATAGAGAAAAAGATTGATATTTTTTTAATTTTACAAGATATATCACCTAAACCAAGAAATAAATAATACCCAAAAGTAGATTTCCCATCATTGGGGTCTCCACCTAAATTTGAATCAGTAAAACCTTTTAATATAAAATAAGAATTTGCATCATAAAATAATCCTACATTAAGAGTACCATTAATATATATTAATATTATTTTGGCAATTTTGAAGTGAGTTTGTTGAGGTTTAGACATAAATCTTGAAACTAAACAAACACTAAAAGATATATTAGGTCTAGTGAGAGTTAGATAATTTAAACTTCCTACAAGTTGTCTATCAGGAGTAGCATCTATAAATGGATATTCCATATTTATTATTAACTTAGTTCCTAATTCACATGGAATTGAAACATGATTAGCATCATTGATATTAAATTTATCAAGAAGATCTTTAGCATATTTACTTTGTGAAATAAAAATACCCTTAGGGGTTTGCCAAATTTGCATTCCTAAGAAATAATGTAGAAGCCCTAAATCATTCATTTGAAGTTTTTGGTTAAGTTGGAACTTAATATCAAAAATTAAATGGTTAGAACTTGAAGTAAGAATAAAATCATCAACATATAGAATGATAATAATAATTTTATCTTTACTATTCTTGATATACAAGTTGGGATCATTTTACTTCTAGAAAAACCTTGAGAAATAAAGAGAGCATTGATTTTGGAATACCATTCTCTAGGAGATTATTTTAGACCATAAATAGAATTGTTTAGTTTAGATAAAAGATGTTCATTACCTTCTTTAATAAAGCCAGGAGGTTGAGACATATATATTTATTCATGCAAATCACCATTTAAAAAAGCAGTTTTAACATCTATTTGGTGAATAGGTCAATTCAATTTAGCAACTAAAGCAAAAACAACTTTAATGGTAGGAATTTTTGCAATAGGATAAAAGTTCTCATTATAGTCTATTCGTTCAATTTGAAAGAAAACTTTTGCTACTAGCCTAGCTTTAAACTTACTAATTTCATTATTTACATTCAACTTAGTTTTGTATAACCATTTAAATGAAACTATATTTTTAACATGAGGTAAAGTAACTAAATCCCAAGTATTATTAGAAATTAAACAATCGTATTCCTCTTGCATAGAATTTTGCCAAAGGGGTTGATTTTTAGCTTGAGAAAAAGTTTGAGGATCTTTATAATTCATAAGAGAAGACATCAAAGCATAATTGAAATAATTAAGTTTCCTAGGTCTAAGTCCACTCATTCTAGTAATATAATCATCACCTTCATTAATTCAATCTTTAAACCATTTAGGATTTCCCTTAGAAGTAACAGAAATATCACTATGAGGAGTAAATTCATCATTTTCATCATCACTATGAGGATTAAATAGATCATTATCATCTTTAACAAAATTATCACCATCATGAGCAAAATTGTCACTAGGAGGACTAGAAATATTCTTACCATCATCATCATCATTTTTAATACTAGTAGGAATAGAAATGGGTGCATTAGGAGTAGGGTTTAGGATAGGAGGTTGGTCCTCCATGAGATCAATAATTCCCCCTTTAAATTCATCATCTTTGAGCTTGGAAAAATCATGAACTTCATTTTCCGCAATAACATCTCTTGCAATATGTACCTTGTTATTAATAGGATAATAAACTATATAACATTTAGTAGATTAATCATACCCTAAAATGTAAATGGAGAATATTTAGAATGTAGTTTATGCCTTTTTGTCTAAGTGTGTGAACATAAGCAATAGATCCAAAAAAATTCAAGTGTTGTAAATTGGGTTTACTACTAGACCACACTTCCTCTGGAGTTATAGCTTCCAAAGCTTTAGTAGGAGTTCTATTAAGAATATAAGTGGCACAAGCCATAGCTTAAGCCCAAAACTTGTAATGCATATCTTTTGCATGTAACTGTAGACACCCTAAAATGGACAGGCTTGCAACTTTGCATTAAAACCCTAATTTTCATCTATTAATTAATGGTTTCTTAATCATTCATTAATCATCTTTTTTCTTCTAAAAATCATCTTTCTCAAATCATCTAATCAAATTCTCAACATTAATTAAATAATTAA
>MU227699.1:996152-1067057 GCA_018584345.1 Thuja plicata
TCTCTTAACAGAGTGGTTTTAGCAGGCCTTTATTTATCTCTTAATAGAGTGCTTACTTCATTGTAAGTTTAAATCCTTTAACAAGGTAGATTGTAATGATCTGAAGCTTTTAACAGAGTAGACCTTTCACAAGGTAGATTATATTTTGTGATCAAACTGTGTAACCTTAAAAGGTACACTTTATTACTATAGTAGTGGAGATTTTTGTGGGTCTCATCCCCACCCTAGTTTTACCTATTTGGGTTTCTGGGTTACCAAATTATTGTGTAATGTGTTACTTATTTCGTGGTGTGGATGCTATCTGAGATTACATTAGATTCATTTATGTATGAATGTGTTATTACTTTGTTTTAAGTGTTTATATTTGAAGATCTGATTTACCCCCCCCCCCCTCTCAGTATCTTTCTTTCCCATTATTGTAAATCCAACACATCTAGCCATTTCCACAATAGTTCTATTCTTCCTTTCCACCACACCATTTTTTTGTGGTTTATAAGGTGTTGGTGCCCAAAAATGTTGGATTGGATTTCCTATGGACTTGCCAATCCAATGCTAGGAAATCTAATTGTTTTTTTCCAACTGACATGTTCAACCAAAGTAGATGGTAGATACCTCTAAAATTTCATCTCTACAAAACCGAGGCCAGTAGGCCTATATCTCAACCTGTATGAGGCTTTTTAGAGAAGATTAACTTGTGTATGGAACTTAACTAGTTTCTCCAAGTGGCAAGTAGGCTTGAAGAAATCAAATTGAAATCAATTTTAAACTACAACTGAATTATTTTGTTAATTATAAAATTGTTTGAATAAAATTGTGTAAAATGAAATGAAATTAACGAAATAGAATGCCAAAACTATTAACAATGAATAAGATGACCAAATTCCAATGATTAACACAACCAATGCTTGTTTCACCCTTGGCAATGGAGTCAATCCAATCCTCAACTCTACACTCAACCTTAGAGACAGTTTCAATAACTTGCTAATATTATAAAAAGCCTATCACTTCAAGGGCTTCTACAAGAATTATAATTGAAACATGATTACACCATTATTCCTACTAAATTTAACTCTACCTGAGAGACCAATAGAACAGAGGAAAGTTTGATAACCACACCTTTCAACTGATAATCAAACTGTATATCTATTTCAAACTATAATATCATGAGAATTCAACACAGTGAAGCAAGTATTAATGCAAATTTATCCAAGGGACTAATCGAGGGAATTGAAAAAACATTACATAGGTGGAAGCAAAAAACACTTATCTTTATTAATTTTGAAAAAATGGTACACCATAATCCATGTTGCAGTTGTTGATCAATTCTACCCCTATAAAAATCTATAATTGTAACTGTTTGTTGCCCCAAACATTGGTCCTGGTATCCCTTATATAAAATTCTAGGGATGCGTACAAGCTACAGACCAATGCATATGTTCAAAACTAATACCCAATTTCAACAACTCAACATTATAATGTATCATTACAATTAATATATCAACCTAGAAAGGTTTTAATAAACTAATAATCAAATCTTTCTTTTAATTTTCCTTTGAGATGAATGATTCCTTTTGAAATATTATCCTCTTTGATAATTTCTTTAAAAAGGAATCTCTCTCTATATTAGGGTTTATAAGATATTAAATTTATGAATTCTCCATAATATTCTTCCTTGATAATACGTTATCAAATTAGCAATACTTTAATCACATTCACCCTATTTAAATAAAAAGGCTTTATAATACATAAAATATTATATTTCCCAAGAGCATATTTCCCTTTTATATCAATCCTTTTGAAAACAATCTTAATGAAAACATGTTCTAAAAAAAGTAATAAAGATATATTCTCACATCTTAGGGTCATTTTAATATCGATGGAAAAAATTTAAAAAATCATAAAATACATTTTCTTTAGAAATATTATATTACCCTCCTATAGATTTGTTAAGAATTAACATGGAGTAAAAATAAATATTTCTTTGTTAAAAATAACAACACTAAAATATGATTCAATTTCACTGGAAAAAAATCAATCATTACAGGACATAGATAATATATGTTATTTATTAATCCAATGTTTAGCACAATATTTCCAAAGGATAAAATACTTTCTTTTTAATAATCTCGTCAATGTAATTTTTCAGGGAATGTATCATCAAATCACAAATCATAATATTTAATTAATTATAAATTATTTACACTGTTTTAAATAATTATTCCTCAAAATAAAATAGGTAAGAAATACTCCCTGTGTGAAAATTGCTTTGATTTTCTTACCTGCACATGGAAAGGGAACAAAATTAATTCCATCCCAAAACCTCATATTAGAATATAAATGTATTTCAAATATTAAGATAATATATTTGATTCTTCGGGGGCATTAATATGAAGAAATAGTAAATATTAGGGCTTTCATAAAAATTTAATTTTAAAATCAAGCAGTATCAAATAATGTAAAAATGTAAATTATACTTCCCTGAATCTTTGGAGACCAATTATGCAAATTTGTGCCTGTAATTTTTGGCTCCACCAATGGCTCCATTTGGGGACGTGTGTTCATACCTGGGCACAATGAGAATCTAGCTATCTTTGGGAGAAGAAAACCATTGAGGACAAAGTGTAAAACAACACAAAACATAATAATAGAAAACAAAAATTAAACTGAAGAAAAAGAAATAAATCTTATTAAGTATAATAAAACTAAATAATATAATAAAAAGGAAGAACAACTCCCTGGAATAGATTTTATGATTCTCTATTTTTAAATTCTGCTCCCAAGTAATTATCCTCAGGGTGAAATCATTTTTCCAAATAATAAAATTATTTCTCTTTTTCAATCCATGGGTCCCACTTGATTCTTCATCGTCATAGCCTTAGCGTATGATTCCCATCGGCAAGACTTTCATTATCAGTATTGCATTTGAAACATTATAACTAAAGACATTTTATTTTTTCATTAGTATATGTAAAGAAAAACATGATAGACAACATTGGTTCATACTACACCGACAGATAGGGCACAGCACTACCTGACACCAAGGTTACCAATACTGCTAAGTACAAAGCATCCCAAAAAACACTATTCAGTGTTACTCGATGACAAAAAGGAAAAAGGAACCCGACAAGTAACCAACAGTGCAACCTGATGAAACACTCAATAGTGGAACCCAGCAGATGAAGGGACCCTGACGATCAGTTCAAAGAAGGAACACCGATAGACTTTCAGTTCACACTGATGATCAATAACCGATAGTCAGTTATATCCTACAAAAAGTGGATCTGACTTTCTACGTCAGATAAATCACTGAAGCTTTATATTTAGCTTCTTGATTTGTTTAAAATCCATTACGTGTGGAGAAATCAATGTAATTATTATTGTTTTTATCAGTTTAATTGATTTAAAACATGCAAACTAAAGGATCAAGGTCAAGTTGTATACCTTGGATCTAGAGTTAACTTTGTAATGTGTGATTTTAGAATAGGTCAAATACTTGTATAAATAGATGCTCAATCAATTATGAATATGTTGTTCTATGATGATTGTAGCCACTGAGAGCATCTAAGGATTAGACAAGTGAATTCATGTAGAAGGACAGAAAAGGATCATATCAGTTATCAAGAACAGAACACAGGCTACCGACGAGTAGGAAAAGGTATTAATCAATCACTATAGGTCATATTCATATACTATGAGCTTTAATGGATCTGTAATCAAAAATTATATATTGCATACAGTCAGGTCATACATATTGTACTCATTCTTACAAGTGTAGTACACTTAAGAAATCCTTTCAAGGAAGGTGGACTTAACAGTCCTATTGTAAATCTCTTAACTGAGCGCACACTTAACAGTGTTGCTAAAGCTCTTAATAGAGTAGATCATAATAGGTCTCCACATTAATACTCCTAACAGGGTAGATCATCAAAAGTGATCAAATTGTAAGTCTTAACTGGCTCCCTTCCATTTTGTAGATAGTGAAGTTTATTGGGTGCCATCCCCACCGCAGTTTTTATTTCCTAACAGGATTTTTTTACGATATCATATCTTGTGTTATGTGTCTATTACTTTCATGAATGTTGCATACAATTAATTTTATGAATTAATGTTGCATGCATAAGAAAGAACATCAAATATGGTCGGTAATGCAATAAAGATTGATTACTAAAGATGAAAGGTGAAAAGTGTTAAAAAATTTAGAGGTACTGATTCACCCCTCCCCTCTTAGTACTACTTTCCATTAATCCCAACAATTGGTATCAGATCTAAGTCTCTTATTGGAAATCTTAAAGGCTTAAGAGAAAAGATCATACAATGGAGAAGTACAAACTTGATAAAAATATTGAGAACAAAAAGCTTGAAATTCATATGTTCTATGAATAGTATAAAGAATCAAGAATCAAGATGAGAGAGTTCTTGGATGAGAGAAAATGTATGGAAACTCGGAGCAATGAAAAAAATTATCAAGAAGAAGAGATTCCAGATTTCTTTGAGTCTTCAAGATCAAATACAAGTAAAGCATTAGACACATCAGAAGAAAACATCACAAATCTAAAGGAGATGAATCAACACCTGATAGAGAAAATAAAGATGTTGCAAATCGGTCAAGAGACACAGATGGTAAGAATGATTGATGTGATGAGTTCTACTAGACAAGCTTAAATAGAAATAACACTAGCTATTGATGACAGGAGGAAGATTACAGAGAAGCTACAAGAAAAGGAGTCAAAAATTCAAAAAGACATGTTAAGCATCACCATGAGATTACAAATCAGATTATTCTTATGAGTCAAGAAGAAAATAGAATGAATATGGAACTCATTGAAAGAATACATATTATCGGTGAACTAAGAGAACAGAATGAAAAACTAAAGCATGAGGTTAGAGTTCAGCAACAGCATAATGAAATTATTAGAAATGCTGAAGAAAGCAATAAAAGAATGGATGATTTTCTTGAAGGACAACGAAGATTCAACAACAAAAATGGTCTAGGTTTTACTGAAAATGGAGAATCATCAAATCAAGCCAATCCAAAGAATGTCTATGAAAATCCAAGACCGAGAAATCTTACTTGCAAACACTGTGGAAAGCAAGGTCACACATCAAATGTATGTAGAGGCAAAATGAAAGGTGTTCCTAAATCTACATCTTCATTCATAGGATTCTATTATAAATGTAACAAGAAAGGACATAAAGCATATGAATGTAATTCTAAGATGGATCAACCAAAGAAGGAAACTTACATGGAGAAATATTGTCCTACATGTAAAATGAATGGGCACACAAGTCTTGAATGTTGGAAAAAGAAAAGGAAAGCATGCAAGCAAAAAGGTTAAGAAGCTCCCTATCAACCAAAGAGAATCGGTAATAATTATATATGGGACTAAAGTACTTAGAAAAATTGTATAGCATGTGGTAGATATGGTCACATTGCTGCAAACTACATGATAACATGGACTAAAAGGTCTAGAGGCTAGACAAACCCCGGAAAGGCATGCTTACACTATCATAAAGTTGGTCATCTCAAAAAATATTGTAGAGATCGAATGATAGAGACAAGCATATATCCCAATGGAAACACCATTGAAGATATCCGGAGGGCTAGAGACAAAATGTGGAGAAAATCTTCAAACAATGATGAAGTTGGACCAAGCAATGCAAATGATGAAACCCCATCCAATGGATCTAGTGACATCACCACCCCCACTTAATGTTGGAAAAGTAAGTATGGAACTGCACTATGCCAAGTCATATTTTACATCAGTTCCATTATACAATAGATAAATATTCAAAATCTGCATGAACAAAGATGCATGTTATGTTACTTGTTACAATTCTGGTAAAACAACCCCATTAGTAAACACATACCAAAACTCATCGGTGAACATAAAGTATGAGTTGTCTACACTTACCAAGAGTTGTCGGTCAACACATAAAAAGGCTAAGTTGCTAATGTAACCCAACACCCATCGGTAAGGAAGCAAAGTTACAATGTTGTCTTGACACTACACCGATATTTTTCAGTAAAGGAAAAAAAATCTCAACTGCTATCTCGACCATCTTGTCAACACTGACAATGTTATTTGAGATTCTTCCTGAAAAACTCCATCTTCATGACCCGACAAGTTGTTGAGCATTTATGATAGAACTAGGGCAAAAGTCTATAAATACTCGATGGAACCACTTCATTATTCATATGTGATTTGAGAAAATAGAGAAGAGCGAAGACAGAGAAAAAAGAGAGCATTTAGCAGAGTGACCTTGACTCAATCCAATGCACTCCAAATATATCACTCACTAGTTATACAGATCAAAGTAAGTATCAAAAATACCAAAGAACTCTATTATTATTTTCAAGAAAGCCCTAATTTTGAAACACGATGGAAACCACTTCAAGAACAATGAAATTGAAGAATGATAAGAAGAATGTTTTTAAGCTGATAAAGAACAAAACTTGTGTGGAACCTAAGTACAAGATATACCTAGATATTGCATCGCAACCCAATGATTCTGGCACATTTTCAAAAATTCTACATAGGGTTTTGCTGATAGAAGATGTAAGGTCATACATTCACAACAAGATTGTTGAGATAGGTGATCTGGAGATAGATCAAGATTACAAGAAGTTGTGTGATGCACAAGGCAACCTAAAGGTAGAACACAAGCATCTGAAAGTAAAAGGGATAACAAATACCCTATATTTCTTGAGGGTTTTCAAAACCGACTAGATTAGGTTAGTTTTCAGCAGAATGCATGACCAGAAATTATGGTTGGATGAACCCGAGAAAATCCCAAAGGATGTGTTACATGTTGTAATAGGATACCCCGTAACCGACAAACCTAAGGCACATAAGCATCCCTCTCGACCAAAAGTTGAAAAGATCACCAAATCTATGTGAGATAATAGAGACTTAAGGTGAACACCATCACCAATGAGGAACTGAGGTTTGATGCATGTGTGATAGGTTACAAGATCTTCCAAGCCAGTAGGATAAATAGAATAACATCAACATTAGTAATGACATCTTACAAGATTGTCACTAAAGGAATACAGATGGATCTATGTGAGATCCTGCTAAAACAACTGGATGAGAACATGAAAACAATCAGGTCAGCAAAGACAAACACTTGTAAGTTTGGTTTTCTTATAATGTGTATATTCTTTTACGTTCAAGAATACTTTCCTTCAGTTGGAAAAGTGAAGTGGGATACCACCAAACCAGTCACATATAGATAAATGACTACATCAAGTCACTAGGTGACAACTTTGATTCAGTAATGACTGCATACTTCCTTGACTTCAAGGAAAAGATGATGGAGAGAGTGAGGATCCCTGAGCAATTGATTGGAAAACATAGGGATGAGATATGTTTTATGGTGGACATAGATTTCACTCACATTAAATTGGTTGTACCTAGAATAACCTGGTTACCACCTCTTAACTATGAGATAAACATAGATCAAGCAACAAATGTAATTGATGCATTGATAAATGAACCACTTGATAGTAAACAACCAAGATTTGGGACATATGAAGAGGCCAAATCCAAGATAAAATCAGACCTAGTAAACAAGAATACTATCAACAAGAAAAATAAAATGGTGAAGAATCTTGAGAATATTCTATCCGTAAATGAGGAGGAGAAAGAATAAACAAAGGAAATCGAGGAATAGGGTACCATCGGTGAAGAGAAACATGAGAAAGAATCAGATTCTAAGGCAACTAAGTCTGATGTGCCTCCACCTCCAAAAAAGAAACCAAGGACAATAGAAGCTCAAAGGATAAGGAGCCAAACAACAAAAACCGATACAACACCTCTTAAGAAAGATCAAGTGAGGACCTATAAGAGGAAGCAGCTAACTGAGAAGCAAACAAATTAGAAAAAAGAGAAATAAACACCTACCAAGAGGAGGAAAAGACTGGTCAGGACCAAAGCTGACATAGAAGATTCAAAAGAGGATGAGCCTGGTGTAGTTAAGAAAAGCTCATCCCCTAGAACAATTGATGAAAGTGTTGATTCAATTGCTGCAACATGCACCATGACTGCTAGGAAAATTGGATAATGGGAAAAGTTGGAGCCAAAAGACCAAAACAAAATACAAGAAGCAATAATCAAGGAAATGGTCAAATTCAAATATGTACCAGTAGAATTTGTTAGCCAAATACCCAAAGAACTAGGTGACAAAATTTCACAACAATGGTCATATGCTTTACACACAGAAAAGGAAGCAAGGGAGAGGGTACTCGTCACACTCATGCCTCCCAAATCCAAAATGGAAGAGATGAAAGAAATGATGAAAAATCACTCAAGTAAATTTGTAGCAAAGATAAGAGCTTACAAAGTGCTATAGGATAAATTTATAGAGCTAGACAGCATGACTGAAACTAAATGGAGACAAAATCTTCATCTACCTGTAGAATCAACAAGTTGTGAGAATCAATTACTTCTCACTGACACACATCATGTAGAGGAGCAGAAAGATATAGAAATTCCTAAGCTCATTGATTTAGATAATGTTGAAGATATGGAACCCATTGACTTAGATAAAGTCATGGATGATCTTGACATTCAAGACATCACACATTATGATTCAGATAAATATCCATAGAAAGAATATGATGTCATTTTTATATCACTTAAGGATCAGGAAAAGAAACAAGCATTGAAGATACCAAGAAATAAAGACATGCATGTTGTTGATGAGACATGGCCAGACACTTCATTCATTGCATCATAGAACTGGACCCTGCAGATCAAATACAAAAATATTAAGATGTCACTACTCAACAAGCTCAAACAGATGAGCGGGACACAAATCTAGATGCAGTATAGGTGAGAACTCAGGATAATATGCCAATGTTGATAAAAGCCATAAATTTGCTAGAAATAAATGAAGAATCTACAATAGCAGATACAAGCATACCCGAAGACAAGGGTGATGCATACACAACAGAGGAACCAAAAGATATAACTGCAAATCAAGCTGCAATTGATGATCAACAAGACAAGTCTATTGATCAAAATAAAGAAGAACAAAAACAAGTAGAAGAGGACAAGAAAAAGGAGAAGAGTGAAGAAGAAAAGAAAGATGAAAAGAAAACTGAAGATAAATCTGTTGAAATGCACAAGGTTAATGAAGAGATGTCTTCACCTAACCGACAGGTGAACCCTGAGAAGAAGACACAAGAGGTTTCATCTACAAAGCCTTCACCAAGTGCCTCAAAGAAGACAAATGAACTATCCATGGTAGTTCATACATCTGCCTCTACTCAAATATCAAGGAAGAAGAAGAGAAAGAACAAGAATCCAACGACTCTAGATGAAATAATTGATATTTCAGTATGTGATCCTAGAACATTGGATCCTACTAAGTTAAAAAAGTATGCAAGACTTTGTGAAAGGAAATCCATGCAAGATAAGTTGAGAAAACCCACAAAGGAAGCAAAGGTACTTGAAGTTGTAAAAGGAATACTTCATAAAATTGTACTTGATATAGATGTTGATAAAATAGCCCCCATGCTTGATCAATTAGGGGTTCTCACTGATGCCATCACATCTCAAAACATAGATGCTGAGAATTCTATGGAAGAAAGACTTGAACACAAATATGAATTCAAGTTAGCTAAGAAAATAAGCCAAGAAGTGGCACTACAAAAGGTGAATCTCTCTGAACTAGTAAGCATAGTAGACCCAATAATCTCAGAAGCTATAACCTTAATACAAAAGTTATGCACGCTAGATCAACTCACCAAGGAGTATACCAAAAAGATAGCATAGATTGATGTTGATCTTCAAGAAAGTACACAAGGTCTCACAAATAGTGAAGAGGCAATCAAATTGCAAAATGAATAGCTAAAGAAATCTAGGAAGTTGAGACAGGACATATAGATTGTAGAAACAAAGTTCAGAGATGAGGTAAATGAGCTTAAATCTCAACTCTTACCTACCCTCACATTACTACAGCAACATATGATAGAGACAAGAGCATTCATTGCCACCCCAAAAATGTTTGTTGTAGAAAGCATTTATGATATGCATGCCAGGATTGAGCTAGAGCACATGGCACTAGAACTCCTCAAATAAAAATAGGAGAAAATGATCGAAGATATCAAGAACACTCACTCCCACATTTTTGACACATTGTAAGTTACACATTTTTGTCACATTTTTGAAAACTTATAAGTCGTACATTTTTGTCATGAGTATCGAATAAAGGTGGAAATGATATGTATAGTCAGTCAGTAAAAGGGGACATGAAAGGAGGAAATGATTTGTACAGTCAATCATTAGAAAGAGGAAAGAACAAAAAGGAGAATGTATAGTACAAAGGCAAGTATACATGTACATATACTTATACTATACCAATGCATTTAGTTAGGGGGATTCATATAATGACAAGGATATATACATGGTGTACATACTAAACACTTTAGTATTATGCACATATTAGTTTTTGATACTAATGTCAAAGGGGGAGATTGAAGACATTTTATTTTTCCATTACTATATTCAAAGGAAAACATAATAAACACCATCAGTTCATACTACACCGATAGATAGGGCAAAGCACTACCCGATGTCAAGGTTACCGAGACTACTAAGTACACAGAATCCTGACAAATACTATTCAGTGTTACCCGATGACAAAAAGCACAAAGGAACCCGATGAGTAACCAACAGTGCAACCCAGCAAAATAGTCAAGAGTGGAACCTAACAGATGAAGGGAACCCAATGATCAATTCAAAGAAGGAACACCAATAGACTTTTAGTTCACACCGACAATCAAGAACCAACAATCAATTACATCCTGCAAAAATTGGGTTTGACTTTCCACGTCAGATAAATCTTAAATCCATTAAATGCAGAGAAAGCAATGTAATTATTATTGTTTTTATCAGTTTAACTGATTTAAAACATGCAAACTAAAGGATCAAGATCAAGTTGTATACCTTGGATCTAGAGTTAACTTTGTAATGCGTGATTCTAGAATAGGTCAAATACTTGTATAAATAGATGCTCAATCAATTTTGAACATGTTGTTCGATGATGATTGTAGCCAATGAGATTATGTAAGGATTAGACAAATGAATTCATGTAGAAAGACAGAAAAGGATCATATCAGTTGTCAAGAACAGAACACAGGATATCGATGAGCAGGAAAAGGTATTAATCAATCACTATAGGTGATATTCATATACTATGAGCTTTAATGGATCTGTGATTAGAAATTATAGATTGCATACAGTCAAGTCATACATATTGTACTCATTCTGACAAGTGTCGTACACTTAAGAAATCCTTTCAAGGAAGGTGGACTTCACAGTCCTATTGTAAATCTCTTAACCAAGTGCACACTTAATAGTGTTTCTAAAGCTCTTAATAGAGTAGATCCTAATAGGTATCCACATTAATACTCCTAATAGGGTAGATCATCAAAAGTGATCAAATTGTAAGCCTTAACCGGGTCCCTTCCATTCTTCAGATAGTGAAGTTTTTTGGGTGTCGTCCCCACCGCAGTTTTTAATTCCTAACAGGAGTGTTATGCGATATCATATCTTGTGTTATGTGTCTATTATTTTTATGAATGTTTCTATGAATGTTGCATACAATTAATTTTATGAATTAATACTGCATGCATAAGAAAGAACATCAGATATATTGGGTAATGCAATAAAGATTGATTACTAAAGATGAAGGTGAAAAGTGTTAAAAGTTTTAGAGGTACTAATTCACCCCTCCCCTCTCAGTACTACTTTCCATTAATCCCAACAATAACATTCCTGATGAGTTAGGGTTAAGGCTCATTCATAATTAAAATTTTATTCATTCTGTCGTTGGTCTGGATTGTTACATCATTTTCCAAACTACATATAATAAGCTCTCTCATGTGCCTACAGTAATCTGCATTTGTAATGTCATCCAACTGTGCTTCAACATCCACACACATCCATATCATTATTTCACTTGAACTGTCTTTCTTCCCTGAACACTATTTTTTCTCTTGAATTTGTGCCTCTAATTTAAACTGACATTCTAATAATTTTACCATAGTTTTCAATTTCAAAATCTTCCACAAACAAAACTTGTATGTAACTGGATTTTTATTTTTTTATTTTTATCTAATAGATGTTGCACAAAAACTGTAAATAATATTGTATTTTGTTCTTTGAGATAATCAAAACATTTGTATTCTTCTTCCAATTGCAGTGTGCAATTATACATTTACCAATTATATTTGCTTGAAAGTTATGAGACTTTCTTCAATTTTATGACTAATAATAACACTCAAGTCCACTGTCAAAAAAATCATTTGCTGTTACAAAATCTATCGGCCATTTTTGGAGATATCTGGGCATTTTTGAGGTTGTTGACACCTCAAAAACATGCAAAACTGCAACAAAATTGTTTTCCATCCAAGGGATAAAGTCTGAGAACCATTTTACTAGTACAAACAGTCATTTAGAGCTAAAAATTGACTTCAAATTTCTGCTCAAATATAAAAAAACATGATTCATCTTTTGAACAGCAATAAAATTTTGTTTCCTTCCTTTTATAATTCCACAGAGTGAGTAGATAGATGATCCAAGACACTTTGATTTATATAGTGTTCCAAAAAAAATTTTATGTTCCTCCACTATCTTTGCAAAGTATCAACACCTTTGTTAATGTTTTACCAATAATACATTCTGGAGAAAATCATTCTACTTCATTCCCAAAAATAACATTTTCATAGTGTATAAAGAAATACTAAATATTAAGATTCAAATGCATATCAATACGAAAAATATATCAGGAAATAAAAATCAAAATCTGCAATTTTAACATCAATACATAATTTTTAAGATGCGGGAGAGCACTAAATATTAAAAAGACATGAGAATAAAATATACTTCCCTAAAATTTTCTTCATGGATTTGTGGATGCATTTTCTTTTCCAGAGTTTTGTAGTAGCCATATGTTTTCTTACCTTTGTAGCTCTTCACCTAAGTTGATGGCCAAAGGCCACCAAAAATTATAATTTTCCTGTGTCATACACTTGGTTCTGATCACGTAACAATAAGCGCCTTCTGGAAGCATCATGCTTATCTTTACCATTCAAATTACTCGTTATTCCCTTTTCCCCACTTCACAACATTTCTCACCAATGTATTCCATTGATATCTCTTGATTAATATGCTCAAATATTTGATCACATTTGGTTCCCAGATTTTTAATTTTTCCACCATTAATCCACATTGTCTTTGAGAGCCCTAACATTCCATCATGTCCTTCCTTTAAAAAACATTTTAAGTGACTTTTACCCTCACATGTAAATCTAAAACCAAAGTAACTTTCATAAGAATTTTTTATATCATAAATCTGAGTGTCTCTCTCACTGTGTAATCTAATTTTTGAATGCGTAATATTCCGTGGATGGAAAATCTCCGGTAGGGCAATTTTTTCCTTTTCAACTACAATATCACATATCATTTTCTCATTTTCATTATACTAGTAGATTGAGAGATGTTAGGTAATATCTAAATGCATCCTTTTCTTCTTCTCCTTCGTGTAAAGCTTTTGAACATATGTTATTATTTTCAAGAGCATCTTTTTTAGATGTTTCATTACTGCTGGTCATACCCCTTTTTACCTCCTCAAACAATGGAATAAAAGTTTTGTGCATACCTTCTTAAGGGCTTTTCAATATTTCATCACATGAAATATTATGATGTACATCTTTATGACAAGGATTTTTTTGAGGATCCTTATTTTCTTTATAAATGGAACCAAGATTTTCACAAATATTCTCTGCTAAAATTTCACCCTTTTCCTATACAATATGCAATTTCTTTTCACAAAATGAATTAGGAAATAATTCATAACCAGAAAAATCTTCATCATATTTTTATAAATATTGTCCCTAAGGATATTTTCAACATTATTAACCAACATATATTCTTCTTTAAGCATTTTATCCATTTGAGATTTATTTTCTATTCCATCAAAAACCATCTTAACATGTTTGTTTTGATATTTAGAGAAAGGTATGTAACCACATTTCTGAATATACCTTTGATACTCCATATCTAATAAGTCTTAAATTTTCTCTGAATTGAGAGAATGTTCCTCTTCATTATTGAACTCATTTGAATTCATTTTTATACAAGTCTCTTCTTAGATGGGATCTTCTTCCATCTGAGCCAAACTTTCTTGTTCATCTGAATCTAGAATATCATTATCTTTTTGTGCCCCTTCTATAACTTTATCATTTTATCTCATTACATCTTCGTATACAATTTTAGAATAAACTTTACTTGATCACGTGTTACTCCTAAACTGTATATTTTGTTTAAAAAATTAGGCCTAATATCAGAAGGTATTTCACAAAAAATATCCATCATCCTCATAAACAAACTCATCATATTTTCATTATCATACCATTCTAAATTAATAAATTCATCCAAGGGAGATATACATGATTCATCCCTGTCATGGAACACATCAAGGAACCATTGTTAAAACTGTATCCATGATTAAATGCATTGTGCAGGTAATGATTCATATTTTTCTCTTGCATTATTCTTTAGTGACCATGCAAATACCTTCATGGCATCATTTTCTGTATCAATTCCATATTTTTTAATGAGTATATAAAGAGCATCTAGATGATCAATATCTGATTCTTCATAATTTTCATAGAATTCAGGGACCTTATGTGAATATTTTGAAAACCATTCATTAGAACTACATTTAAATTCTTTAAGATCCAAAGGCTTGATGTCAAAAGGAATTATGAAATCTCTAAACAAATATCTAACTAATTCTTCCATTAACTAAAAGGTAAATACTCATTTCCCTCCAGGTTTAGAAAAATGAAACAACCTTGAGTTCTTAATCCCAGTGGAATCACTTTCTAAAAATCTTTGTACGGAGTCGCCACCTCAAGTGTCTTGAGGAAAATATTTTTTCTTGCTTGCCCTAACCAAAAATCTAAAAATTTTATATAGAGTCACCACCTTCTTCATAAGAAGGATAAAATCATAGAATTGATTTTGAGTTCTATCTCTAGTAGAGTCTGACTCTCTGATCACTAGAAATTCTGAAAAATGTTTTCACAACAACTCCCCAGTAGAGTCGCCAATTTGTTGGTACCCAAAAATGCTGGATTGGATTTCATATAGACTTACCAATCCAATGTTCGGAAATCCAATTGTTTTTGGCCAACTGACATGTTCAACCAAAGTAGATGGTTGATACCTCTGCAATTCTAGCTTTACAAAACCAAGGTCGATAGGCCTATACCTCAGCCTATTTGAGGCTTTTTAGAGAAGGTTAACTTATGTATGGAACTTAACTGGTCTCTCCAAGTGGCAAGTAGGCTTGAAGAAATCAAATTGAAATTAATTTTGAACTGCAGCTGAATGATTTTATTAATTATAAAATTGTTTGAATAAAAATGTATAAAATGAAATGAAATTAATGAAATAGAATGCCAAAACTATTAACAATGAATAAGATGACCAAATTCTAATTATTAAGAAGACCAGTGCCTATTTTACCCTAGGAAATGGATTCAATCCAATCCTCAACTCTACGTTCAACCTTAGAGACAGTTTCAATAACTTGCTAATATTATAACAAGCCTATCACTTCAAGGGATTCTACACAAATTATAATTGAAACACGATTACATAGTCATTCCTATTGAATTTAACTCTATCTGAGAGACCAATAGAATAGAGGAAAGATTGATAACCACACATTTCAACTGATAATCAAATTGTATATCTATTTCAAACTATAATATCATGAGAATTCAACATAATGAAGCAAATCTTAATGTAGATTTATCCAAGGGACTAATCGGGGGAATTGAAAAAACATTACACATGTGGAAGCAAAAAACACTTATCTTTATTAATTTTAGAAAAATAGTACACAACAATCCATGTTGCAGTTGCTGATCAATTCTACCCCTATAAAAATATGTAATTTTAATTGTCTGTGTCCCCAAACATTGGTCCTGGTATCCCTTATATAAAATTCTAGGGATGCGTACAAGCTACAGACCAAT
This sequence comes from Thuja plicata, assembly GCA_018584345.1. Classification (NCBI taxonomy): domain Eukaryota; kingdom Viridiplantae; phylum Streptophyta; class Pinopsida; order Cupressales; family Cupressaceae; genus Thuja; species Thuja plicata. The sequence goes on from MU227699.1 coordinate 1,012,210, forward strand.
GTGTCTATTAAAAACTAATACCCAATTTCAACAACTAAACATTATAATGTATCATTACAAAAAATATATCAACCTAGAAAGGTTTTAATAAACTAATAATCAAATCTTTCTTTTAATGTTCCTTTGAGATGAATGATTCCTTTTGAAATAGTATCCTCTTCAATGATCATAATCGTCAATCCATGGATAAAAAACCCTCTGCACAAAAATAAACCAAATAGGTATCTTTCTTTAACAAGGAATCTCTCTCTATATTAGGGTTTATAAGATATTAACTTTATGAATTCTCCATAATATTCTTCCTTGATAATACATTATCAAATCAGCAAGACTTTAATAACATTCACCCTAGTTATGATTTTAAATAAAAAGGCTTTATAATACATAAAATATTATATTTCCCAAGAACATATTTCCCTTTTATAGCAATCCTTTTGAAAACAATCTTAATGAAAACATGTTCTAAAAAAAAGTAATAAAGATATATTCTCACATCTTAGGGCCATTTTAATTCTGATGGAAAAATTTAAAAATCATAAAATACATTTTCTTTGGAAATATTATATTACCCTCATATAGATTTGTCAAGAATTAACATGGGGTAAAAACAAATATTCTTTGTTAAAAATAACAACACTAAAATATGATTCAATTTCAATGGAAAAAATCAATCATTATAGGACATAGATAATATATGCTATTTATTAATCCATTGTTTAACACAATATTTCCAAAGGATAAAATACTTTCTTTTTAATAATCTCATCAATATCATTTTTTAGGGAATGTATCATCAAATCACAAATCATAATATTTAATTAATTATAAATCATTTGCATTGTTTTAAATAATTATTCCCCAAAATAAAATAGGTAAGAAATACTCCTTGTGTGAAAATTGCTTTGATTTTCTTACCTGCACATGGAAAGGGAACAAAATTAATTCCATCCCAATACCTCTCAAGGAATAATATTAGACTAATTGGTTAGGGTGCGATTGGGTAGGTAGATAGGAAAAGGGGTGTCTTGAGAGGTCAAGTGTTCAACTCCCGATTTCCACCCTTTTGTTCAAAAAGGAATATTTTACTTTAATTCACTCCTTTATTTTAAATAATATAAATATATTTCAAACATTACAATAACATATTTGATTATTCGGGGGACTTATTATGCAAATTTGTGCCTGTAATTTTCAGCTCCACCATAAGGAATGGTAAGCTAATGTTTTATACCAAAGGATCTCAAGTAAGAACAAAAGGCATTATTAATATATTTAGTACCATTATGTGTTCTAATAATTTTAAGTTTAGAACCAGATTGCCTTTCCACAAACATATGAAATTCAAAAAATGTGTCAAGAACTTGATCTTTAGTATGCAAGAAATAAATCCAAATTCTTTTAGTAAAATCATCCACAAAGGTAAGAGCATACTTTGAACCTTGTATGGAGATGTTCTCTATTGGACCCAAAAGGTCACTATGAATAAGATGTAACTTATGAGATGCCCTCCATGAAGTACCATGAGGAAAGGACTCCCTTTTCATTTTTCCACTCATGCACCCTGTGCATGTAATTTTAGATGGAACAATATGGGGTAGTCCTTCAACCATGTTAGATTTTTGCATCAAAGAAATATAATCTGAATTCAAATGGTCGAGCCTTTCGTGTCATACATTAAAATCAATATTAACTTTCAAAGAGTACCTTGAAGAGGGAAACTCATAAAATTTAAACAAGTTATGATGATTCATATTAGCATTAGCAACAACATGATCAGTATTAGGATCAATAATATAGCACATATCCTTATGAAATTCAACTTTGTAATCTTGAAATAATTGAGAACCTGAAAGAATATTAGATTTCAATTCAGGAACATAAAGAACATTGTGTAATTTTCCATTTGAAACATTAATATCACCAACTCCATCAACTTTGCAACTATGATCATTAGCTAATTGAATAGGAATACTAGTAGTATCGGGTTGCAAAGAATCAAATACTTCTTTATTAGATGTAACATGGTGAGAAGTGCCACTATCAATAATCCATTCTAATGCATGAAAATCTTTATAATAAATAGTAAAAGCATGATGAGATTGATTACCTTGATATTTGAAGTTATTTTGATTATTTTTATTCATAGGATTCTTATCATTTTGCTTTTTAAAACAAACATTAGTTAGGTGACCATATTTTCCACAATAAGTACAATGCGGTTTCCTATTTTGTTGATTATTGTAATTATTGTTATTATTATTGTATGATGGCCTAGAATTAGACCTCTTATTTGAATAACTATTATTATGATTATTATTATTTGAATAACCATTATTATGATGATTATTGTTACGATAATTATTGTTGTTATTAGAATAATTATTATTATTATGATTATTATTAGAAGTGTGTGATTTCTTATTTTGATTTTGAGCTTTAGACACAAAAGCATGATCATAAGATTTAATAGTACCAAATTGCAATAATTTATCTTCCTCTTGACGTAATAAATTTTGAAAAATAGCAAAAGTTAAATGAGGAGCTAAACTAGGAATAGCAAGTTGAGAATAAATGTTAGTAATAAACTGTTGAAACTCTTTACGAAGACATTTCTTGAGAATGATAGTAATTAATCTAATATCAATAAAAGTAACATTAACACCACTTAATTGATTTTTAATAGCATTAAATTTAAGTAAGAATTCATCCATATTTTTTAAATCATTATACCTCAAGTTCTCCAAGTTGTCTTGTAGTTGAATCTTTTGGAATTCGATGGAGCTGTCATATGTTTGTTGTAAAATGTCCCACGCTTGATGGGATTTGGTGCAATGTCCAATCAAGACATAGAGATTAGGAACAATTGTGAGACCAATTAATCTAAGGGCTTATTCATTTTTAGTTTTCCAAGCATCTTTTTCATCTTGAGAAGCAAAGGCGGTTGGTTCAGTAGAGGCATCTATAGCAACTTCAAGTAAATGTTTAAAACAGAATAGAAAGGAAATATGTGTCTTCCATTGACAATAGTTAGAACTATTTAATTTGATTTCTGGAATCAGGGTAGACATAATTAATTTATAAAAAGATAAGTTTAGCTAAAATGGATTAAAACAATGAATATATAATGATAAATATCAAGGAAAATAAATTTAACTTAATGTAACTCACAATTTGAATGGTTAAAAAGATATTTTTTTTTTAAAAAAAAAATTAGTTTAAATGAAGGAACAAATTTTAATTGCAATGAATGAACAAAATAGTAATTGAATTTGGTTATAATTGGTACAATGAAAGTAGGAATGAAGCGATATGAAGAAATGTTAAGCGGAAAAAAGTATTAATATTAGTCATATCGTTAAATAAATTTTAAATTGATTTTAACAAAGAAGCTTAAATTGTGTAAAGGAAACTTAGATAATTAGAATAATAAATAGATATGATAGAAATAAGCAAGGAATATTAAAAAATAAAATAAAAAAGGAGTCGTACATAAACCAGATAAAAGGCAGATTCCTTATGCAAGAATAATACACTTGCAAAGATAAAATGTTAAATAATGACAGAGATTTAATTTAAAAAAACATTGATAACATGTTACTGATTGAATGTTTGAAGATGTTAAGTTGATCACCGAAATTCAGAAAGATAATGCAAGACATTAAATTAGTTAATGGATTGTATTGTCATTGATGTCAACTTGATATAATCTAATTGGTTATAATCAAAGTGTCAAAGACTTCATAGAATCAGAGAGATAAAGATTATGATTTCAGTAATGCATAAAAGAAAAGAATTAACTAAGTGACTTCAAACACCGACGGCTAGTGGAACCCGATGGACAGAGATCACCAAAAGTTAAGTTATAGTAATGCCCGAGAAAATAAAATGGTGAGCATTACCAAAGAGAAGAATCATAAGCATTACCGATGGCCAGGATTATAGTGTTAACCGATGAGCAGAACTTTGTAGTGAAGATTGAAGAACAAACAACCCTGAAGGATAGACAAGCCCAATAGAAAATCCTAAGGAGAACTGAAGTTTTGATCAAAGCTATCAAAGAGTAAAAACAATGAAGTTAACTGGAGTTCAAAAAATGACAAAATATCTAGCTGGCAAAGCTAAATATAGACTTAACTGTTAGTTATCATTGTTTTCATTGACAAGATAAAGCTAGAGATAAGTAAAGGATTTAAAGGTATTTTTTTCAAGTTGGCAAGAAGAACTCTACTAGATAAACATGAGTTTTTCTTTAAATCATATTGGCTAAGATTGCGGATCATGCCAAGATCAAGAAAATAAAGAACCTAGAAACGGTGATATCATGTCTATAAAGAGACAACTTAATTCATTATGAATTAAGGGGAGTGAATGAAAAAGAGGATGCTAGAGAGAAAATAATGAAGAACAACTTCATATAGTCTAGATCAATCAATCTAAGGAAAGAGATAAAGATTTCTGTGGACACTTAGCAACAAAGAATAGCATCACCAAGCAGACAAGAGTGGAGCAAAGGTATTGAAAAGATATATTGATCAGATTGGTTTAATGAGCTTACAATAGATCTAAAAATATGCAAGTATAAGTTGTATATGTGAACAAATCATACTATTTTAGTTTAACCATTGATTCAGAAAGTCTCTTAACCAAGTAGAATTTAAAGATCCTTTCTATTTTGAGATACATCCCAAGGAGTATCAAAAATTTTGATCATGAAGATAGCATGAGATTCCAAATACCATTTGACAACCAGAAGATTTTGGAAAAGGAAGGTAACATAGAAATGTCTGATATCAAGTGAAAAACTAATCTTTTAAATCCTCTAACAAGGTCACACCTAATAGTGTGTTTTTAAACTTTAAGGGTTGTCTCTTCACCTAGCTCACTTCAGAAGAGTGAAAATCTTGGGTTACCGGTCCCAAGTGGTTTTTCCCTTAACAAGGTTTCCATGTTAAAAATCCTTGTGTCAATGTGTTTATGAGTCATTACTTTAGTATTTTTCATTACACATAGCTACTCTAGATTGATCGGTATACTCTAAGTAATTAACTATTTTTTGGTAAATTGAAAGATTGTTATTCGGTAAATATACAGAATAAGGTTTAACAAAGCATTCCGAGCAGTAGTAATTTGATAAGTATATTTCAATGCATTCATCTTATAGGACTAAAGATAACTAGAGGCTTAATATTGTGGTACTAATTTTTTGGGTTAATTAATTAGAATACTTTTTAGGCCACTGATTCACCCCCCTCCCCCCCCCCCTCTTAGTTATTANCACCCCCCCCCCCCCCCCCCTCTTAGTTATTACTAACAATTGGTATCAGATCTTGTGTGCTTAGAAAGGGAGTTTAATAGCTCAAGAAAATATCACAAGATGAACAAACGAGATGTGCCCGAGTTGAATAAAGACAACTTTGCATCATGGAAAAGTAGAATAAGACTCCACCTATCAGGTATTGGTAATGATGTTACTCAACACCTTGATACTGAATATGTACTGCCTACAACACCTCACACTCTTAATAAATTAAGAGAAAAGCATGAGCATAATTGCATGATGATAGAACTTGTCTCATCACTCTCTGATGTTGAGTTTGAAGATGTCAAAACCTGCACCTATTCTAAGAAAATGTGGGATAAGTTGAAGCTAGTACATGGAGGAGATGCTAATGTACTAAGGGCCAAGGAAGAAAGCCTAAGAGGGAGGTTTGATGACCTAAGGATGAAAGAAGTAGAAAATATCACTTAGTATAGCTGCAAAATCAAAGAGGTATTCAATGCTATCCAAGGAGTTGGAGGTGTAATTGAAGAGGAGACAGTGGTAAGTAAAATCTTAAGAGCCTTACTACCTATATATTCTATTGGAGTTTCTGCTATTCAAGAAATGAGATTAGTTGCAAACAATACTGTTACTCTAGATAGTCTAATTGGTAGACTGATTTCATTTGAGATGAATAACTTTGATAATAGTGTCTTTCCATCTATAGAATCTGCAATCAAATATTCTTTAAAGATAAGTAATTCAAGTCATAGACATGCTATTAGAAATGATAGTGAAAGTGATAATGAGGATCAAGGACTTGATGAGATTGAAGTACTAATGGAAAGAAGATTACAGAGAGGCAAGGGTAGATACAAAGGTAAATTACCACTTGTATGTTTCAATTGTAAAGAGGTTAGACACTTTGCTGCAAGATGTCCAAACAGAAGAAAAGATGACAGAGGTAATGACAGATCATATGAGAAGAAGTTTGATAGAGGTGATAATAGAGATTACTGAAGCAACCGAAAATCTGACAAAAGAGATACCCAAGACTAAAAGGACAAAGGGAATAAAGATTTTTACCTAGCTGAGAATAGATTTGAAGACACTAACACCGAATTAGAAGAAGATATTGAGATGGTATTTGTAGTCATTAAGGATGATTCAGACGAAGAAGAAGAAAGATATGTAGAAAATGCACTAATATCTAAGGTTAGTAAGAATGATGTCTGGATCGTAGATAGTGGCTACACTCACCATATGATCGATGATAAAAAAAAAATTGAGACTTTTGAATACTATAATGGTGGTTCAGTGAGATTGGTAAATGATACACCTTGTCAAGTTGAAGGTAAAGGAACTATAATGTTGAATAACTTGATCAAATGTGAAAATGCTTACTGGGTAAAAGGACCAAAATATAATATGTTAAGTGTTTCACAGCTGAATAATATAGGTCACCAAGTGGAATTTTAAAATAAGAAGGCAAAGATCTTCAATGAATCAGGAAGGTTGATCAAAACCAGTGAGTAGACAAAAGGTAACCTTTTTCTATCTTGATGACATTAACACCACTTGTTTAATGGCTAGAAACAAAGACATATGGTTGTGGCACAAAAGATTGTGTCATGTGAATTTTGAAAATATGATAAAGATAAGCAATAAAAGGAATGTCAGAGGCTTACCGAGCATGACTAAGCCTGAGCATATCATGTGCAAGAATTGTCAAAAAGGTAAGATGACAAAGTCTAGTTTCAAGAGTAAAACCCATACATCTAATGCAATTCTAGAATTAGTCCATACCGATCTATGTGGACCCATGAGGACAAAGATTTACTATGGAGATAGGTATTTTATTCTCTTTGTTGAGGATTATTCTAGAATGATGACAGTTGTGTTCTTAAAAGATAAATCAGAAGCATTCAATATGTTTAAATGGTATAAAGCTATGGTAGAAAAACAAAGTGAAAAGAAATTGAAATGCTTAAGGTTAGATAGAGGAGGGGAATTCACTTCAGATGAATTCACTAACTATTGCAATAAGCATGGAATTAAAACATAGGTTTCTGCACCTATAAAACCATAGAAAAATGGAATTGTTGAAAGGAGAAATAGATCAATTGTTGACTGTACAAGAACATTGATGATTGAGAACAACATCACTCAAACCTTCTAAAGGGAAGCTATCAGTACTGTTGTCTATACATTAAACAAAGTACAATTGAAGAAGGACACAAAGAAGACACCCTATGAGCTTTGGTATGGTCACACACCCACTGTAAGTTACTTCAGAATCTTTGGTAGTCAATGTTATATTTTCAAAGATGATAGAAATGGAAAACTTAACTCCAAAAGCTCAGAAGGTATCTTCCTAGGGTATTCAACTAAAAACAAGGCTTATAAATACCTTAACAAGTCATCTAACAAGATCATTGAAAGTGCAAATGTGAAAGTAGATGAATTTGAAGAAAAGAATGATAAGGAAAGCATAAGAGAATCAGAGGACTACAAAAGGTTTGTTTATACATAACCTGACACTCTACCTAAGCAACAGTATATTTCTCTTGAGAAACAGAACATTGCACCCAAGCATCAGGTTGTAATTATTGAAAATCAAGAAAATCCTCAAGATGATGTTATGAGCGATGGAGATTAGAATGAAGGTCAAGAAGATGATTAGAATGATAAACACGGAGCTGAACTAAAAATTTCCAAGTATGTCAAAAAACATCATCCACAAAATCAAATCATAGGAGTCAAGAAGGCTGGAATGTGAACAAGAAGTAAGTCACTAAACACTATATGTTTACTTTGTGATTTTGAGCCTAAATCTGTTAATACTGCACTTGAGAATGAAGAATGGGTCAGTGCTATGAATGAAGAAATAGAATAGATTGAGAAGAATAGGATATGGACACTAGTACCGAGACCTGATGACAAGAATGTCATTGGTACCAAATAGATATTCAGAAACAAGTTGAATGAGAATGAAGAGGTCACAAGAAACAAAGAAAGGTTAGTATGCAAGGGGTATGTACAAGAAGGTATTAATTATGGAGAAACCTTTGCACCCATTTCTAGACTAAAAGGAGTTAGAATCTTACTTGCTTATGCTGCATTCAAAGGATTCAAGGTATACCAGATGGAAGTCAAATCTGCATTCCTAAATGGAATACTAGAAGAAGAGGTATACATTGAACAACCAGAAGGGTTTATTGATCCAGGCAAGAGAAACATGGTATGTAGAGTACATAAAGCCTTGTATGGATTGAAACAAGCACCTAGAGCCTGGTATGAAAGACTTCACTCCTATCTCATTAGCATTAAATTTGTAAGAACAAGTGAAAAGAGCAATTTGTACTTAAAAGAAGATACCGCTGGTAATATTCTGATTGCTGAAATTTTTGTTGATGATATCATTTTTGGGGTAAATGAATTGTTATGCAAATCCTTTGCTAATGAAATAAGAAAAGAGGTTGAAATGTCTATGTTTGGGGAGATTAAATTCTTTCTTGGTCTACAGATTCTTTAACAAGATGCAGGCATATATATCACTGAGTTTAAATACATCAAGGAAGTGTTGAATTTATTCAAGATGGAAGATTCCAAACTAGTTGGAACACCAATGGCTACCAAATGTAAGCTGACAAAAGAAGACAAATCAAATGAGGTAAATCAGGCCTTGTATAGATCAATGATTGGAAAACTAATGTATGTTGTTCATACCAGACCAGATATAGCACATGTAGTTGGAATAGTTGCAAGATTCTCTGATAATCCCAAAGAATCACATATGACTGTTGTCAAGAGAATTATGAGATATCTGAAGAACACTGAGGAATATGGTTTATGGTATAAAAGAGAAGGAAAATTTGAGCTACGAGTCTATACAGATGTTGATTGGGCTGGAAACTTTGATGACTGAAAGAGCACAACTAGAGGAGCATTCTTCATGGGTGACAGACTTCTCACATGGATTAGCAAGAAGAAAGGATGCATCTCTCAATCTACTGCAAAAGAAGAGTATGTCGATGTTGCTACAAATTTCTCCAATATTGCATGGATTAAACAAATGCTAGAAGGTATGAATATGAAGATTCTTGAACCAGTAATTATCTATTGTGATAATACCAGTGAAATTAACATTTCTAATAATCTAGTCATGCTTGCTAAGACTAAGCATATTGCTATCAAATATCACTATCTGAGAGAACAAGTGCAAGCAAAGGAGGTAATATTGGAATAAGTTCAATCAAAGGAATAATTAGTTGATATATTCACTAACAAAGACTAGGGGTCCAACCCTTGTCTATCGATCAGTAAGCTCACTAGGAGGCTGCATTAGCCTACACATAATCTAAAGATCATTCATTTTGATGCAAACACTGAGATGAATAGAAATAGATACATCTGTACACAGCAAGGTACAAATCTGCACCGAATACTAGAGACATTGTATTGCTGATGGATTGGGAAATTCAAGGAATATATTATATATAGGGATGGAAGATGATATAGAATAAATTTGTTTTGCATTGTTGTCCAAGGGAGAGATTAATTATCTCATTATCAGAAAATATTATATCATTATCCATAAAGAGAAGTTCTTGAGAATCAAAAGGAAGAGTTAATCAATATTCAAAGGGAGAGATTGATTACATATGAAATATCCATCTAAGGGAGAGAAGTATCAAAGGGAAAATAGATTATTAAGAAGAGGATCTGTCAAGGAAGAGTACACATCATAATAGAGACAGAAGATGCTACATCTATCCAGTGAAGGGATTGAATATTGAAGAAACCACTCTGCAAGAAACAAATCTAAGCTATTTGAGCTTGTCGAGAACTAGACATTTGTAATAGTTACAATAGGAAAGATTGATGAAACTATTATATTTCATATTCTATTAGTAATAGTACGGTATGATAATGTAGTGTGTTTCCATCAATGCCAAAGGGAGAGATTGATGACATGTAACTGATTGAATGTTTGAAGATGTTAAGTTGATCACCGAAATGCAGAAAGATAATGCAAGACATTAAATCAGTTAATGGATTGTATTGTCATTGATGTCAACTTGATATAATCTAATTAGTTTTAATCAAAGTATCAAATACTTTAGAGAATCAGAGAGATAAAGATTATGCTTTTAGTAATGCATAAAATACAAGAATTCACTAAGTGACTTCAAACATCGATGGTTAGTGGAACTCGATGGACAGAGATCATCAAAAGTTAAGTTATAGTGATGCCCAAGAAAAGAAACAAATGATCAATACCGAAGAGAAGAATCACAAGAATTACTGACGGGTGGGATTATAGTGTAAACTGACAAGTAGAACTTTGTAGTGAAGCCCGAAGGACAGACATCTCAGAAGGACAGACAACCCTGACAGAGAAGCCCAAGGAGAACTGAAGTGTTGACTGAAGCTATCAAAGAGTCAAAACATTGAAGTTAATTTGAGTTTAGAAAGTGACAAAATATCTAGCTGGCAGAGCTAAGTATAGACTTAACTGGTAGTTATCATTGTTTTCATCGACAAGAGAAATCTAGAGATAAGTAAAGGATTTAAATTTGTCTTTTCCAAGTTAGTAAGAAGATCTCTGCAAGATAAAACTAGAGTTTTGCATTAAATCAGATTGGCTAAGATTGCAGATCAAGCCAAGATCAAGAAAATCAAGAAACTAGAAATGGTGATATCATGTCTATAAAGAGACAACTTAATTCATTACAAATTAAGGGTAGTGAATGAAAAAGAGGATGCTGGAGAGAAACTAATGAAGAACAAACTCATACATTCCTGATCAATCAAGCTGAGGAAAGAGCTAAATATTTCTGTGGACACTGAGCAACAAAGAATAGCATCACTGAGCAAAACAAGAGTGGAGAAAAGGTATTAAAAAGATATGTTGATCAGATTGGTTTAATGAGCTTACAATAGATCTGAAAATCTGCAAGTAAAAGTTGTATATGTGAACAAATCATACTTTTTTAGTTTAACCATTGATTCAAAAATTCTCTTAATTGAGAAGGATTTAAAGATCCTTTCTTTATTGTGATACATCCCAAGGAGTATCAAATAGTTTGATCATGAAGATAGCATGAGATGCCAGATACCATTTGACAAACTAAAAGAGTTTGGACAAGGAAGGTAGCATAGAAATGCTCGATATCAAGTGACAAACTAATCTTTTAAATCCTCTAACAAGGTCACACCTAACAGTGTGTTTGTAACCTTTAATAGGGTTGTCTCTTCACTAAGCTCACTTCAAAAGAGTGAAAATTTTGGGTTACCGATCCCAAGTGGTTTTTCCCTTAACAAGGTTTCCACGTTAAAATCCATATGTCAATGTGTTTATGAGTCATTACGTTAGTGTTTTGCATTACACATAGCTAATATGGATTGATCAATATACTCTAAGTAATTTATTATTTTCTGGTAAATTGAAAGACTGAACATTATTCGTTAAACATACAGAATAAGTTTTAACAAATCATTCTAGGCAGTAGTAATTTGATAAGTATATTTCAAGGCATTCATCTTATAGGACTAAAGATAACTAGAGGCTTAATATTATGGTACAAATTTTTTGGGTTGATTAATTGGAATATTTTTTGGGCCACTGATTCACCCCCCACCCCCCCACTCTTAGTTATTACTAACAAATGTATGAATCTAAATGGAAAAGAGTGTGCATTACACCCTACAAACTGGGTGAATGACCAGCTTCTAGAAGGAGAGATTGCAAGAAAAAAGAAAATATGCAATAAAATACACTGCTACCAACCACCACAAAACTAAAGTCCACCTACAAGAGGAAATAAAAGACCACCTGCATAGGTAACATAAGACCAAGGAAGCACTCCAAGGTTGCACTCCTACATGGGAGAGAGATTTTAGAAAGAGGGAAAGAGGTTTTGTAGTGGGGGTAGCAAATGGAGGGGAGGAGAAGAACAAAGTGCGTAGAGCTAAGGAGAGTGCAACTTGTAGGAGAAAGTAAAGAGGGAGTGCAAGCTACCAAAAAATAGCATAGGCCCTTTATGGGAGGAATGCGGAAGGAGGTATTACAATGCCAATATCCCTTTAAAACTCTAAGTAGAATAAAAACTCTACAAGATAGTAGCCAAGAAAAAATGATGGAGAGTTATGCACAAGGCTAAGGAATGTTACACTGAAAGCTAGGAATAGAGAAAACTATGCAATGAGAATCCAAACAAAAAGAAATTTTGTGCAAGGTACAATGTTGCGCAAGAGACAGAGCTAAGAACTAGGTTGCACCAAGAAAAATAAAGTTTCTCCACTAGATGAAGGGTTTAAATTGCTAGCTTGCGCAATAAGGAATAGAAAAGGAGATGTTGACTGCTGCAAGATATAACATATGCCTGCAACCAGCGGATAAAAGATACCATAGATATGAAAAATCAACAGAGATGTAACAATATTAGATTAAAAAAAGATATTAAAAGAGTAATAGAATACGTTATCAATAGAATTAAAGAAAAGAAACAAAGATATAATGCAGAAAAAGATGGAACCTACAAATAAAATGTTAGATATATAGATTTTCACAAAGTGAAATGTATAAAGGATTCAAGAGATGCTGATTATATATGAAAAAACTTGAAATATACAGATCTGAATATAAACTATAACCCTGCAAATAAGATAGTTAGAAAAATGGAGGAAAATCATGAAAAAGAAAACCCTTGCAGTTGCCTGACAAAGGGTGGGATTAGAGCTTAAAAACTTAAAATAGATATTAATACACTTATATTTTCAAAAAATGAAAGAAAACATTACAAACAAGAGTTAGATCAACAAAAAATTGATTTCTTCTCCTCAACCGAGATATCTTTCAGTTACTCCTGCATGCAACACTTAAAACAAGGATTTAACAAGATCTGATACCATGTTAGAAATATTAAAAAAATGGAAATGAGCTTAGGAAAGAATCCAAGAGAGTGAGCAAGTGTGTGTAGAGGCATTTCTTAAATAGAGATGAGTGGAGGATTTTGCATGTAACTCCCATCTTCTATGAATGCCACAATCACATTGAGTGTGTGCCAAATGTGATAATCCTCTTAAGGAGGAATATCTAATTTCCTTATTAAAGGAATTACAAAAAAGTGACATGTCCTCCTACTTGGACTAGAGGACAAATACAATTTAAGATACCTTGGTTTATCCTTTAATTAAATAGTTCACCAAGGAAACATTAATTTCTAACAGGGGTAGAATGTAGACACTTAAAAATAGTCACTTGCTCTCACACAATGACTCTACTAACATTCTTCTTCAATTATTAAATAATCTTTAATATTTAATTAATTGGCGTATTTCCACTATATCTAAAATTCAAAATCATCATTTTGAGCTATAATTTCATAATTAAGTATTTTAATTAATTACCTAATTATTTCATCAATTATTCACCTATAAAGTAATTAAATAATTGATCATTATTTAACTATTCCCTATATTTTTTAAATTAATTAAATAATCACATTATTTAATTAATATTCCTTCTTTTATTATTATATTTATGTAATAATTAAATCAATTTTCCTCTCATAATTAAATAAATTATTTTTATTTAATTAAACCAATTGTTCCTCTTATAAATAAATAAAGATTAATTATTTATTTACATTCCTCACATGTGCAAATAAATAAATTCTTTTATTTATTTAATCATATTTATCCCTCAAATCATGAGTTTCAATTAACTCCATAATTCTCTCCTAACTGATCAATCAAATCAGGTATCTACTTAATCTATCTGGTCTTCTACTCCACCCTCATCAATTAAAATCCACAATCAAACCAATTAACTCTCTCATTTATTCAAACATATGCAATCAATTGAGTTCAACTCCCACTCACTCTCGCTTCAACTCTTTAATATATTCTCTTAACAAACCCATCTATTCTGTCAACATGCAATTAGTTAAGTTCAACTCCCACTCACTCTGAGTTCAACTCTTCAATCACATGAAATCATTCACACCAATCATGGAATCTTGATTGGAACCTTGAAAATCTTATAAATCGAGAGATAATTCTCTTAATTTGTTACCCGCAGAACCACAATCACTTTTAATTCTTATACTGGCACATCGAGCACTCATATTTGAGAGCCCAAATTGCATAGAGAAGGACAACAATGAAGGAGGACTTTTGGTTTGCATATTCATGTATTTTGATTGATTTCATTATTATTTGATGATTATGCATGTTGTTTACTTGCTTCATCTTTCAATATGGGGAATACTAACTGTAGACACCCTAAATTGGTCAAGCTAAAATCAAGCAAGGCAAATCAAGAAATTGTAGATCAAAGCATGAATTAATTGAAATCAAAGCTATTGGATTAATTAAATAAAAAAGATTAAATAATTATGTAATTGATTTTAATTAGTTAATTCTATAGTTTAAATAAAATTTAATCCAACCCATTCAAGGGGAGACATGGCTTAATTAAATCAATTGTTAAATTCACTATGTAACTTCTTTGTGTGCTTATGCAAGTTTTTTAGCTCCTATGCACGATTCTATAGTGCCTATACATTTTGATTAAAAATTTGAAAATCTTTGATCTAATCTTATTCATAATGGTTTGCAGATGTCTAAACATAGGAAGGTGAAGAGTTTTGGGGCCCAAATTCCTGAGTATTGCAAGAGCAAGGAGAGCAAGAAGGTAAATAAAAAGTGAAATAAGGTAAAAGATTCCATAAAATATGAAATATTACTACAAGGAAAGATATTTATGCACCGTTATTAGAGAATAATTGATCTTTATCAAGATTTCTTTAATTTTCCCTATAGTCCTTTGGATGATTCTCCTTTTGATTCTCCTATTTGAATTTGATCATTACATTTTAGGAGATTTTGAATTGGATTTTGATTTTCCTAAATTTGTATGGGAAGTGTGTTGGACTAACATGTGTGAAGTGGATGCAAAGGATCAGGAGCTATAGCTTTGGTAAGTGAAATTGCAAATATGAAATCTCAAAAATGTGCATAGCCTTTTCTAGATTTGAACAAGGTAACCCTAATCATTTTTCATTTGCTTACATTGTGGCTTATCAATTTCCAAATCTAGCCTAATGTAGAAGAAAATTGGAATCCTAAGTGAGGCATTAGGGATATTCTCTTCACCTTTTTGGTGAATCAAACTCCTAGAAGTGCCAAAATTGAGATGAAGAAGATCTAAGGAATGAACAAACGCATAAAAAAGCCTTCTTTTTTGTGAAGGAAAGCATTAGGCCTATGCTCTTCACTTTTATAGTGAATCAAAAATTCCAATGTGCTTTACTTCCCTTAGATTAAAAGTATTGTAAACTAACATTATTAATTGTGTTTGGCAGTGAAAATTAGTAAGGATATGTGCTTACCCTTCTTAGGGTAATCAAACTCCTATACCTACTTGTTCATTTAAATTTCATTGCTTTCATGAACATGATAGAGTTTTAGTGGTCCTGCCTCCTGAGAGCTTTAACATAGTCAGTGAGAGGGATGACCCAAAGTGGGCACAAGGTGAAGCCAACCTATTCCATCCACTACAAATAAAGACCTCATATTAAGTTGAAAATCTTAGACAGAAAAAAAATCAAATGCCTGGACTCGTAGGACTATAGGTCACTATTGTGTGTGCACAACTACGTGTACCTTGTATGACTCTGTAAAGAAGAAAATATGGATAGGGTTTAGAACATTGGAGATTTTCTCATAGAAGTGTCCCTATGCACATATTTTTAACTTACATTTAATTGTAATTGAGAAGGGGTGTAAATATGGAAATGATTGCAAAGGAAAATGGAATAAAATACTTACCTCAAAAAAAGAACCTACTGGAAACCCTGTCATACAATCTCAAAAACTATTTATTTCTGTGCTCCTGAACCAAAACTGCGAGATCTACAAAACCCATAAATATTTTTCTTTTCTGAGAAAGGTTGATTTTGACCTAGTTGAGAATGTCGACCTTGACCCAGAATTTTTGATTCTAACCTAGGTCAGGGTTGAGGTCATCCTTGACCTACATTAGGGTCGACCTCGACCCCAAAATGTCACCCTTGACCCCAAAAAGTTGACCTTGACCTGCACAGCTCTAACGGAAAATTTGTTTGCAGATCTTGAAAGTTTGCCAAAAGGGGTATCTAGATCTGCACATTAATTCATTGTCCCAAACATGTACCTGTAAGAAAAATGGTTTGTTTTTTTGGGGGGAGGGGTTTGCCTTGGTCAAACCCTAGTTTTGGAATTAACCTTAAAATTAAATTTAAATTGCATAAGTAAACAAAGTAAATAAACAAATTCACCTTGTTTGTATAGAAGCCCTTGTGGGGGATTCAAATCTGTGGAGCCACAAGTATGTATGCACCAAAATGGATGTATAATGTATAATTTAGGATGTAGGATGTTTCAAATCAATTTATTTTGGATCTTCAACACCAATCTTGAATGGATCTTGGAATAGGAAGAGGCTTGAAGGAATGTGGATGAAGAAATCTTCAACAAGAGGGCTCTGTAGAGCTTGAATCCTTCAATGGATACCAATGGATCTCCTTGATGAATTGGATGCTTGAATGCTTGACTACTTGAATTCTTTCTTCTTATCTTGTCACTTCAATTCTTGAGCACTTGTGATTATGCTTGATGATGGTTTTCAAGTCTTAGAGAAAATGAGAGGAGAAAGCTTCCTTATATACAAATCTAGGGCACAATCTTCTAGAGAGGCCTAAATAGGAGAATTAAATTCTCATTAGACATATACCCTTAGAAGTGGACCTATATTAAATATAATTTAAGAATCGTTGCTTCAAATACCGAAACAGCCAACCCAAAAGAGGGAATTAAACTTTTCCAAAGCCTGAGATCTGAAAATCCTGGAAATCTAGATTTTGACCCAAAAAGGTCAAACTTGACCCAAAAAGGTTGACCTTGACCCAAAAAGGTCAACCCTGACCCTGAGGCCAAAATCCCAGTTTGCAGTTTAGGATGCCAAAAATAGGCTGGAAAAAGTGGGAAATAGGGCATAATAGGGGAAAAAGCCAGATCCAAGTTAGAGACCCATTCAAGGCACTTTGCATGACCCCAAATCACTTACTTGGAAGGCTAAACCAGTCTACAATGGAAGTGCTTCCATTTTTTGACTATACACTTAGCCCCCACTTTAGCAAGAGTATGGACTTGATGCAAACTCTTGGTAAAGGAGATCATAAAGAAAAGATAATATTATTGGAATCAAAAGGGACAAAGGAATCCTCAAGCCCCAAGGTACTTTAAGTCTTTATCAACCCTAAGATCATGATAAGAAAGACGTCACCAGTTAAAGAGAAAAAGAGAGAGGGTGTGATTAGCTTGCCCAGTAAGATGTTTGTATCTCACTATGAACCACAAAAAGGATAGGATGGCCCACCAAGAAAGCACTTGATAGTCATCCCATAAATTTATGTGCCTTCTAGAAACTTTGTGCATATATGTAGTGCATCTTTTCACGGCTTTTATGAAGTACCCATGGATCCATATCCTTATATCACCATGGAATACATTTTTAAAATGTGTATCTCTTCAGGATTTAGAAACTTATGTGTGTTACCTTCCAAGGATTTAGCATATTTAATTGTAATTGAATGCGTATCTCTTTAGGATTTAGCAACTTATGTGCGTTACCTTCAAAGGATTTAGCATGCTGAAAAACAAAAGGTTAGAACAAAAATGCATAATATAGAATGAGGGAGGCCGTATATATGCCCCCCTCCTTAAGATGGAAAAGTACATATTATTTTAACATGTTAAGGAAATAAAATAAATCGATAAAGCCTTCTTCAACATCAAGAAAATATCCATAGACAACACCCAATCCAAGCCAAGAAGGTCACAGCTCCTATGAGGCTATGGAAGAGACAAATGCAAAGAGATATCATGAAAGAAGTGAAAAAGTAACCCTTGTGAGGGATAGCACGCTATTTAGTTTCCAAGGTGAGAGATTTATCAACCATGGAAACCCAATGTCAAACAATAAAATAGGTTACAATCAAGGACATAGATCCTCAATGCAAACACAAATTTTCATGTATGATTGGATATCACATAATAGATAGATACTGCTTAACCCAGGGAAAAGTGGATCTCAAAAAGATAGAAAAGAAGGAGATGGCATCCTTGCCCTCCAAGCATAGGAACAAGGATGAAAGGGGACCTATTATATCACTCACAACACTATGCAAGAAAATGAGCCCCCAAAGATTATCCTAACATTGTTTACATAATGTGGAGTTCCATAATAGGAACATAAATGTTATTTAGAGAAAAAAGGATTGAAATACAACTCATTGCCACATGTTAAATAAATAACTTTACTATCAATGAGCTGCCTAATCTTATAATGTAAAGCTTGAAATTCATTGGTAGAGTGATCAAGAAATCTATGATATAAACAAAAAGGAAGAGTCTTTAAGTGTGGACTACTTTTATTTTTGTGTTTAGGTCTAGTAATTATCTTAGCACGAAGGAGTTTAGGCAAAAGAACTTCTTGGTAAAATTCCTTCATATGATCATCATGTTTTGAAGTGTTATTTGAGATGTTGTTATTTATGTGTCATTGAGGATTAAATCCCAATCCATAAGAATGTTCATGCCCCCCATTCTGTAAGGGCATTTGAATTCCATATTTATGCTTACCACATCTTTGACCATCGAATCCTTGTTTAACTAGTAAATGATAACCAGGACCATAACAAGAAGCCATATCAAAAGAATTCAATGGAACTTCATTAGTCGCTATGTCATTACTAGTAGGTTTGATAGATTCATAGTGGGTAGAAGCAGCAACAAAGTTATTAAGAATGGAATGAGAATTAGAAACAAAGACTCATTGTTCAAACTCTCTTTGTTGCTTCATAAAATCAAGATCAAAAACCTTATACTCTCCAATAAAGGCAGGATTAAAATCCAAGGTTCCCTAATCATCTCCAGGAAGAGAATTAGAGGAAGAAGTATTACTATTAGGAATAGGAGAATTGTGGGTTTGAATATTCAAACAAGGATTTGGTGCATCATCTGCATGAAGTGTATACACCATGTTATTGTAAATAAACTTGACTTTACGGTGAAGGGTGGAAAGAACAGCATGCATCTCATGCAACCAAGGTCTACCCAAATGGAGGTTATAATTAAGAGGTCCAGGCATAACATGAAAAGGAGTATTCATAGTGACCGGACCTACTTTGATAGGTAAGGTAATGATGCCCAAAGTTTTCTTTGCGATATTATCAAATCCACGAATAGGGATATTATTTAGTTGAATAGTTGAAAGATTGGCTTTAATCACTTTGAGCATGTCCATGCTACAAATATTAAGCCTAGATCCATTATCAATCAAGGTCCTATGAATGATACTTTTATTGATAGTAATAGCAACCATAAAAGCATCATATTCATTCTGAACTTCTTTAGAAGGTAAATCATTTTGAGTAAACACAATGTCAGGAGGACCCGGGGTAGCATGCATGCATTTTAAGAAGGCATTGATTTTCTCTTAATTAGGAGGTGGAGTGGGAAGATTTTCTAGAGCTTTTTTCAAGGGTTTATGGTAGGTAGGTGAATTTTTAAGAAGCTCCCATAAATAAATCTTGGCAGGGCTATTGTGCAATTGGTTTATCAAATCATACTTCATGCTAGGAAGATGGGGTGGAGGAGGAAGAATGGGTTGAGAAGGTGGTAAAGAAGTAGGAACTGCCAGATTAGGTTGAGGGTTATTACTTATACAATAGGTGTGAGCTATCAAATCTTGATCATTAAAAGACTCTAAAGAATCCATAGGTTTACCTTTGATAGTAATGTGAGGACAACCTTTGATAGTCAACAAGGGTTTTGGATAAACCATGTTAGTTGTCTCAACACTACAAATAGATTCACAAGAAGGAAGCAAAGAAGACACCCTAGGAGGAGATGAGGTAGGAACTTGATTCTCCATAATATCATCACTAAGAGGGAGAGCATTAAGGGAATTCCTATCATTCTCTGCTAATGCCTCATCACGAGAAGGAATCCCAAATGGAGTTAAAGCATCTATAATGTTTTCAAAAGGGGAGTTTTTTTTAGAAAAAGAGTCACCATCATGTATGAATATGTCATCCATTAATAAATCACCCTCTTGTATCAAATCATCTTCACAAGGAGGGGATAAATCAATGTCTTTATCCAAGGGTTCATCCCAAAAAGTAGAATCCTCCATAATGGCTTCATGAGGAAGAGAGTAATCAACATCCAAATCTAAAGGTTCATCCAAAATAGGAGGATTAGCATCCCTATCAATAAAGAATATTGTAGGAGTGCCATAAATCACTAAAGATTGATCCCTAAAGGGGAAATAAGGTAAATTATATTTGCAAGTAGGCCCATAGAAAGGACATATATTAGGAGAAGAATTAACATCAATCCTCAACTCATCTCCATAAAGAGAAATATGATGGAGAGAAAGATTATAGTCATCTTCTTGCTCTAATATATCCTTACAAAGTAATACAAGAGAGGACAAAGCAACATCACATGTACTAAATAAACTCTTTCTACGTGTAACATCATGCAATGGTAAGGTAAGAGGAGGATGTTGTTTAATCCCAAAAGTTATAGAAGGATGTTTGGAAAACACTTGAAACAACTTGTGCAACATGATAATGAATAAAGAAATGAATAGAAAATAGATTTAAATATATCCAAATGCATTCAAATAAAATCTATAAGCATAAAAAATGTAAATTTTTTTGTATTTTTAAAGAAATTTGTGATTTTTAATTTTTGATATATAAATGCAAGAGCATAAAATAAATCTAATTTTAAACACATGTAAGATCTAACACAAGATGCAAATCTAATGCCAAAAAGAATGTGTTTTCTATCGCGGTTTCACCAAAATGTAAAGAAGAAAATATGGATAGGGTTTAGAACAATGTAGATTTTCTCATAAAATTTTCCTTATGCACATATTTTCAACTTACATTTAATTGTAATTGAGAAGGGATGTAAATTTGGAAATGATTGCAAAGGAAAATGGAATAAAATACTTACCTCTAAAAAGGAACCTACTGAAAACCCTATCAAATGGTCTCAGAAACTGTTGATTTCTATATCCCTAAACTGAAACTACGAGATCTACAAAACCTAGAAATCTTTTTCTTTTCTGAGAAGGGTTGATTTTAACCTAGTTGCAAATGTCGACCTTGACCCAGAATTTCTAATTCTGACCTAGGTCAGGTTTGAGGTCATCCTTGACCTAGGTCAGGGTTGACCTCGACCCCAAAATGTCACCCTTGACCCCAAAAAGTTGACCTTGACCTGCACAACTCCGATGGAAAATCTGTTCACAGATCTTGAAAGTTTGCCAAAAATGGTATCCAAGTCTACACTTTAATTCGCTATCCCAAACCTGTACCTACAAGAAAAATGGTTTATTTGTTGGGGGGAGGGGTTTTCCTTGGTCAAACCCCAGTTTTGGAATTAACCTTAAAATCAAATTGAAATTGCATAAGTAAACAAAGTAAATAAACAAATTCTCCTTGTTTGTATAGAAGCCCTTGTGATGGATTTGAATCTGTGGATCCACAAGTATGTTTGCACCAAAATGGATGTAGAATGTAGAATGTAGGATGTAGGATATCTCAAATCAATTTCTTTTGGATCTTCAACACCAATCTCGAATGGATCTTTGAATAGGAAGAGGCTTGGAGGAATGTGGATGAAGAAATCTTCAACAAGAGGGCTCCATAGAGCTTGAATCCTTCAATGGCTACCAATGGATCTCCTTGATGAATTGGATGCTTGAATTCTTGAGTGCTTGAATTCTTGCTTCAAATCTTGCTTCTTAGCTTGTCACTTCAATTCTTGAGCACTTGTGATTATGCTTGATGATGGTTTTCAAGTCTTAGAGAAAATGAGAGGAGAAAGCTTCCTTATATACCAATCTAGGGAACAATCTTCTAGAAAGGCCTACATAGGAGAATTAAATTTCCATTAGACCTATACCCTTAGAACTAGACCTATATTAAATATAATTTAAGAATCGTTGATTCAAAGACTAAAACAGTCGACCCAGAAGCGGGAATTAAACTTTTCCGAAGCCCGAGATCTGAAAATCCTAGAAATCTAGATTTTGACCCAAAAAGGTCAACCTTGACCCAAAAATGTTGACCTTGACCAAAAAGGTCAACCTTGACCCTGAGGCCAAAATCCTTGTTTGCAGTTTAGGATGCCAGAAATAGGCTAGAAAAAGTGGGAAATGGGGCAAAATAGGGGGAAATGCCAGATCCAAGTCAGAGACCCATTCAAGGTGCTTGACATGACCCCAAATCACTTACTCAGAAGGTTAAACCAGTCTACAATGGAAGTTCTTCCATTTTCCAACTATACAGACTCATTTGATATTTTTGTTTGGAACCAAAACTAAATCCTAGTTACATTAGCAAGCTTACCTTCATAAGCCACATTGAACCAAATTGACCTTAGGTAGCTTGTTTGGATTGATTTCATTATGAAAAGACCCATGGAAATGATCTTGCATACACTTTGTGTTAGCTTAAGGGTGGAAAAAGATCAGTGTACATGTTCTTGTTGTGTTGAATGATCAAGTATATCAGAAGGGAACATCCATTGAAGATCCTAATTAAACTTGAAATCCTTAAGAAATAACAATTTTCCAAACTTTTCATCTATTAAGCACCTATACCAAATAGATCAAAGCTTGTATCTCATTTTGTGGTTCCTATACACATTATTTCAACACTTGTCCACCATAAAACAATGTGTGTGCCTCATTCTATAGCACCTATACATCAAAACCCTAAAATAGGGGGTAACTCCAATCGCTTCTACACAGAAAAGTAAAATTTATGAGTACCCATTTGAGAGTTTGTTCTTAATCTATAGAAATGGATCTAAAATTCATCGTCTCCAAAAAAATTGAACAAATTTAGGCACTTAAAATACATTTCAAAATCATTCAATCTTTGTGCAAATTGTTTAAACTTTCTCATTTTCTTCAAAAATACTTTCTTTCAGGAGTCTTAATCTCATGTTCATGCCAATTTGGACAAGATCCTATCACATCAAATTGTCTTTACAAGAAGATGAAACCTTGCATAGGGAAGAAGTACCTTATCCTCAAGAGATCACACCTTTTTAATCACTTAAACAAGAACATCAAGACAATCACATCATGTCTAAAAATAATTGGTCTAGATATCATAATCATGACAACAATGAAGAAGAGATTCTCATAGAATTCCTCACAAAGAAAATTCAATCTCTATAATCACAAATCCAATACCTAAAGGAATAAAATGATATATCATCCAAAGAGTACTCATTAAGATCATTTTTTTCCTTTTCTCTTTAATCATGATCTAAACATCCCTTCCTTTTCTTCAAACAAAGAGGCATTTAAGCATGTTAAACTTATCTTTGATATAAAAAAAACTTCATGATACATCATCCAACAAGTCCTCATTAAGAAAAATCTTTCCTTTTCTCTATGATCATGATCCATCCCTATCTTCATCTTCTTCAAAACATAAGCTTACTTCACACTCTCACATCAATTTAATCTTTAATCAATAATAAAATCATGATCATACTATCTTTGTTCAAGAACATCTTAATGGCAACCCAATCTTCAATCATGAACCTATTTCACAACCTCAAGAGAATCCAATCTTTGATCAAGCAACCCATGAGGAATTATTCATGTCTCCAAAATCCTCATCACATGACAACAAAAAATCATATAATCATGATCTTGAATCTCAAATCTCTTTGGTCAACATGAGAAAATATAACGATAAATCCAAAAAGTCATCATTAAGATCAATATTTCATTTTCTCTATGATCATGAGCCATCCATACCTCCCTTTTCTTCAAAAAAAGAGGCATCTAAGAACAAAAAAACTATCTTTGATCAAGAACAAAAACTTCATGACCATCCTATCTTTGATCAAGAGAATGAAGAGGAAGTTGCACCAGATTTCATTGAGAGTCTTGTTTATCAATCATATGACACAAACAAAGAAGATCATCATAATCTTGAATCCAACATCTCTTTGGAAAATTTAAGTAAATTTAAATGTACATTGGATAGATAGTTTAATCATTTGGGACAATCTTATGAATCAACTTTGTAAGAACTCATTGATAACAATCTCATCATATTGCATCAAGTCACTTCATGTGGATTTTTATTTTTTAGCAACTATTGTACATATCATATAGACATAATGAACATGAAACTTCAAATTGCATGGAATTGAAGCATAAAATCCAAGATCTCATAGATGATATATCAAAATTGAAAATCCTAATGAATCATCTAATTAAGAACAAGATACTACTCTCAAACAAGATCTAACTCATGAACCTATGTCTAGAAATGGTTCTCCTATATCCTCTAGTTCTTCCACCATTCATTCACCTCTTAAAGAATAAAATTTATCCAAAGAACCTCAATCAAACAAATAACCTAATTATTTTCAGGTTGACTATGCCTACTCTCAAGGGATACCTCTAAAATAGATCCAAGCTAACCTACATCATTCTGTAAAGTATTTTTCATGCTTCAAATATCCTAGGTCCTAAGCTATCATGTGCTTCAATGCCTATGCATGGGGAACATTTTGTTGGAATGTCATGCCATTTGGATTAAATAATTTTGGTGCTACATGCCAAAGAGCTATGACAACAATCTTCCATGACATGATACATAAAAACATGGAGGACTATGTGGATGATACATTAGCCAAGTCAAAAATCAGAGCAGCTCGTATTGAAGACTTGAGAAAGATACTAGATCGTATGGAGAAATTTCAACTCAGGCTTAATCCAAAGAAATGTGCATTTGGAGTTCAATCAAGGAAACTCTTAGGGTTTATTGTATCAGTTAAAGGAATTGAGGTTGACCCTAAAAAATTAAAAATTATACTAGATATGTCACCTCCTCGCAATATTATTCAAATGAGGATGCTTCAAGGAAGACTCCAGTCCATCAGGATATTTATGTCACAACTGGCAGATAGAGCACAACCTTTCACAAAACTGCAACATAAAGGTGTTACTTTAAAATGGGATGAGCATGTGAGAAAAATTTCAAATAATTAAAGGGTTACTTGGCTAATCCTCCCATTCTCCCCTATTCATGGGAAACTACTACTACTCTATATCTCAGCTATGACTACATCGCTTGGAGTATTGCTATCACAAGAAGATGAAAACAAAAAGGAAAGGGTGATCTATTATATCAGCAAGACCTTAGTGTCTTATGAACTCAACTATAGTATCATTGAAAAAGATTTCTTAGTGGTTGTTTTTGCATCCCAAAAGATGAGACACTACATGCTCTTCTATATAGTGAAACTTATTACAAAAATAGACCCTCTCAAATATCTCTTGAGTAACAACATTAACAGGAAGACTAGAAAAATGGGTCTTAATTCTAAGTGAATTTGATATCAAGTATGTGGACAAAAGAGCTATTAAAGGAAAAGTCCTAGCAGACCAACTAGTTGATTCACCATTGCAAGATGATGCACCTCTGATCATAGAATTTCTTGATGAGACAATCATGCACTTAAATGAATATCTATAGAAGATGTATTTTGATGGTTCTTTCCCACAATAAGGAGCTGGAGTAGGGGTACTATTTATCACTCCTCAAGCATAAAAAATACCTAACACATACAAACTGATGTTTCCATGCACAAATAGCATCTCAGAATATGAAGCATTAGTGAACGGACTTAATCTTGCTATGGAATGGAAAATTATAGAGTTGCATGTGTATGGTGACTCCCATCTCATTATCAATCAAGTAAATAGAGATTATCAGAAAAAAGAGGAGAAACTAATGCCTTACAAATGACTAGTTGAAGATTTGAAGAAATACATTGTTTTCATCACATTTCAACAAGTGCCAAGAACATAAAATAGAGCTGCATATGCTATAGCTACGCTAGCATCCCTGTTACAACTGGAAGAACACCAATTCTTCTATGACTTCTTGGTGGATGAACTATCCTTCCCAACTTTTGATACACCTGAATCCCAATTGATTTGCGCTTTAAATGCCCAAGATCAATCTTGGTATGCCAACATAATTTCTTATCTTACTGACCAAACCTTACCCAATGGTTTATAAAGAAATGAAAAATGAGCTCTAATTAGGATAGCATCACGTTATGTTCTCATCACTACTAACTTATATAGATGAGGTCTTGATGGTACACTTCTTAGGTGTTTAGAAAAAGAAGATTCTAACAGTGCGTTAAAGAAGGTTCGCAAAGGTGTATGTGGATCGCACTTGAATGGCTTTTCATTAGCTAAAAAACTATTAAGAGTTGGCTATTATTGGCCCATGATGGAAAAAGATGTTGTTTAATTCTCCAAAACACGTCACAAATGTCAAACACATAAAAATATTATCCATGCTTTAGCCAGAGAACTCATACCTTTCATAACACATTGGCCATTTCAGCAATGGGCCTTTGATATTGTTGGACAAATATATCCTAATTATTTAAGTGGACACAAGTACATCATTACAGCCATTGAGTATTTCACTAAGTGGGTCAAGGTCGTGCCACTAATAAAAGCTACTGGCAAACAGGTTGCTATTTTCATCTTGAACTACATCATTGTAGGTATGGGATACCCTCTTCTATTGTAATAGACAATGGGGGTCAGTTCAAAAACCAAGATATCGAGGACCTTTTTACACAGTTTCATATCACTCAGCATTGTTCTTCAATCTATTATCCTCAAGGTAATGGACAAGCTAAGGCTTCAAACAAGAACATTCTAAAAATCTTACATAGAACTGTGAGTAAGTCTGGCAGAGACTGGCATTTACAATTAAATCTGGCACTATGGGCCTACAAAACAAGTATCAAAACATCAAATGGAGCCATGCCATTTTCTTTAGTCTATGTGTAGAAGTAGTGCTACCCATTGAAGTAGAAATTCCATCTTTGTGAGTATCTGTCCAAGGTCTTGTTACAGATGAACAATACCGCATTGATAGGGTTCATGCACTAGAACTACTTGATGAGCGTAGGCAACAAGCATTCGATCATCTCAAAGTGTACTAGAAAATAATGTCAAAAGGGTATAATAAGAAGGTAAAACCATGACAATTTCAAGTGGGAGATCTCGTTCTTAAAGAGAATCCTAAAAATCATCCAAATAGAGAACAAAAAGGAAAGTTTAAACCCAATTGGTTGGGGCCTTATGTTATCACTACCACTTTTGGGACTGGATCTTATCAGTTAGCTACACCTGAGGGCGATGTTCTTCCCAATCCCATTACTATTCTACACTTAAAGCGGTTCTACACTTGACATCTGGCTGACAGAGGCTGAGTAGTGGAAAAGTTCTCAGAAAATACCAAAAAAATCATAAAATTGATCCTAAAGAAATCTAAAAATAGTGGAAAAAGTCTTTAAAAAAGGGTATCCTTGGTGAAACCTGGTAAACAGGCACCTTGATACTAAAGAGAAAAAAAGAACAAAAAAATTGAAAAAGAGAAAATTTCCTTGGCAAAAACCTGGCATGCAGGCGTCTTGGTAGAAAAAATAAAAAAGCTTTTCCGAGTGGTGAAAACCTGGAAAATAGGTGTCACTTGTACCTTGTGCTCCATCTATCAATGCACCAATGATACTAAACCTTTACAAATTGCACCTATGATATTGGTTGACTCTGTTTCCTTAAAAATGTCATATCCTTGCATGGGATTTTCTACATTTGCATCTTAGGAATAGTTATTCGGAGCTGTGGGGCATCTTTGATAGCCTATTTGGGTTGCATCTGCTAGGTTGTCCTAGGTTCCTATCTAGGATGTTTACCTCTCAAAATAGTATTTATCAATACTTGAACTCAAAATGTCACTATCATAAACAAGGGTGTTTCTTCAAAACCACCTACCTGTAACAGACATCATACTAGTATTTTTCAACACTTTAATCCCTAGTTTTTCTTAACACTTTAATAAAACAGTGTTCCTAAACACTACATTGGATTGCAATTGCTGACAAAGTTAATTTCATATACTCAAACATTAAAAACATATTTCTTGATTCCAAGTTCTGATTGATGATTCTCTATTGTACTTGAAAAATGAATCAAGGGCATTTCTCAATACTACTTAAAAACAATGATTGATCATGGTTTGATTATGACTCTTTTCATGTTTTGATGATGTTTCAAACTAGGGGCATATAAATAGTTATAAATTTTATTTGATTGATTATCAATTGGTGACTTTTATGTCTTCCAAGTTACTCCATGATGTCTATTTAAAGACAAAGAGTCACAAGGATAGGGGGCATAATGTTTTCTTGGTTTTCTGCGTATGGTGATTGTTTCATTGATCCTATAAAATTATCTTAACTTGGATGTTTATGGTAAGAGTTGTCAACATGAGTGGATAGTTGCATATATCTCGATCCTAGTTATGTGTAAACTATGGGGAGGTTGAACTAATTTCCTTTTCTATTTCTCAATCAGATTCTAAGTAAGGTGTTCGACACATTATTGCTCTTTAGTACCTTGCAAATATTTTCCTCCACCTTTGTAAAAAGTGTGTAAAGGATTCACCTGTTCATTGTTTTGATGTTACATAGATCCATCATGGTTACATTATGTTGTATATTATAGGAGTAATGTTGGACAAAATGTTGGATTAAATCCTCAAAATATTTCACACTTGGTGTGAGTTTGGGGAGCCACTCCATAGAATTTCCACCTAAAATCCTTGGAAATAGCCTCATTAGGTATGTAGGTTCATGCATGTACTCAATGCTTAGAGCACAAAACTCTCTCACATGGTCATGTGGATCATTTTCTCCATGTACTTGTCATATTTGGGTCTTTCCATGTTGGGAGGAAATAGAACCATGTTGATACTCTTGTCAAAAGGAAATGGACATATGTGGTCCAAAGAGTATTTTTTTGTTGGTTTCACCTTTTCTTTCTTGAGTGTTGCAAGTTTGAATTGCATTAAGGTAAATTTTTTGGTGAGAATAGAAATAGGGTTTGGTACCTCTTTTTCCTTTAGTCTCTCAACATCATAATATTTAGGGAGTTTGACTCCAAGAGATGCTAGATGTAGGAAGTATTTCTCCTTGTCTTCACCAATCATATTTTCCAATATCCTTTGGAATTTTCTACTTTGTTTGAGTTTTTTGCACTCATCCTCGGGTACGTATCCATCACTATCCAAGTCAAAAAAAGGATGATTGATATGTTGTTCTTCTTCACTACAATTGTCTTGGTCATTTTGGTTTTGTTCATCGTTGAATTCCTCAAAAGCTTTACTCCATCATTGAGTGGATCTTTCCATTTCTGGTGAGTCTAAATCGAATAGGGGATTGCGAGATGTCTCTCCTTGTTTAAATTGTAGTAATCTAGGAGGTATCTTGGATTCATCAGCAAGATACTTGTTACGTCTTGTGTTAACTATGAAAGCTGGATCTCAAATTTGTCAAAATATTTTCCAATGGTGTCAAATAGGATCCCAAATTGTCCAAGTAAGTATGTCTAAGTAGTAAAAGATTGTTTGTATTTGTTGGAAGTAAATGACTCCAGCATCAGAGGGTTATAATGCACTGATAGTGAGCTAGGAATCAAGATGTTTTGAGAAATGAGTAGACCACACATTTTGAAACTAATTCTAAGAATCTAAAAGGACATGGAAGGTAGACTTAGTAAGAAAGTTGTGAAATAGCGACACGTGGACCAGCAAGAGCAATGGGACCAGACTAAAGATCCAAAAGAGTATCCAAAACTACTAAATTTCTCTAAGAAACACATCTGCAAATGTCCACTTTCCTAGATACAATGACTCTCTAAATACAACATTTTGTTTTTCTAGATGTGAGCTTGTGTTAACCAGATGCAAGCTTTGATTCCCAGGATGTGAGCAACTTTCCTACATGCGAGCCAGGAATTACAAAAAGTGACTAAATACCCTAGATGCAATTTTATACAACCAAATGTGACCTAGGATAGACCAAAAGTGAGCCTTTGTTGGTTTTCATTTTTTTGTCAAATTTGTCTCAAAGTTCATGAAATTTTGTCTGACAGCAAAGTTTTTCTAAAACTTTCTAGTAGGTTGTAAATAGCATGTATCTCAGGGAATGAAAAATATTGATTTTTTGAATAATTTTATCTTTTTAGTGAGTTTTTAAAACACATCAAGCAATGTTCTTTTGTTAAGGGTGATCAGACACTTTCCCTATTCCCTAGATTCTAAGCATAGAAAGAAAATATTTTCTCATAGACTCAAGTACACACTCACATGCTAATTAGAATATGGCCATCACCATGCACGCAATAGCTCCATTCATGATGCCATATTAGCCGACTCCAAATGCAAGTGAGGCACGAAATGACAAGTATCTTGGGGCAATTACTATTTGCCTTGCACAAAAATTATCATCCTTTCAGAGATAAACCGGGTAGTTTGACTACAAGTGTTTTGTAATTGTGGGCATCTATTCGCAATCGTCCCCCATATAATTTCATAAGGAAAAATTGAGGTGTATATCCCTCTAAGTACTCAAATGTGTGTAGTCTCAGGAGGAAGATTCAAGCGGCTCCTCTCTACACACACTCAATCATGTTCAAGGAATGATGTCAAAATTCTAGGAACGAAACCGACTACGTCTTCTGAGGCTTTGGCCTACAAGGAAGAATATTGATTATAGTGAGTTGGAAGGGTTGGCATAAAATTTTCCTCACTTGGGTCATCCCGGGAGATTTTTTCCTCAACTAGAAAGCCCTCTAATGTTTTTTAAAGCAATTAAAAAGGATTGGCGAGCTTAGGAATCTAGATTTTTTATTCTTCAAAATAAGAAGAGCATACTCTCCTATTCCATGTCATTTTCTCCCACAACCACACCAAACATATTCATTCCCTCAAACTTTATAACTCCAAACTAATCCCCCTTGATGAGTCTTTGATTCTTCCACTTGGAAAGAAGAGAAAATCCTCTAGTGATACTAAGTAAAGTGTTTAAGTTTGATTTTTAAGTTCCTATAGTAAGAAAGAACAAATCATATGAAATATAATTTCTGTTATTCAATTCCCCCAAATTAGGTGATTTTCTTGTTCATTTACTTTTCCCAAATTTAGACTATGAATTTGCTTTGTTCAATTTACCGCAAGATTTAGTGCTTTGATTGTTCAATTTCTATCCCAAAATAATTAGAAAATGTGTTTTTTCATTTACCACAAGATTTTAATGCTTTGATTGTTCAATTTCTATCCAACTTTAGAAAAGAGAATTTGCTTTGTTCATTTACTCCAAATTCCTATCAAATATTAAATTGACTTGTGAGTTTCTAATTTTCCTTAAAGGAAAAGAGCATAATCCTCTGGTCAATTTACTAAGTGATGGAAAATGTATTTATTTTTAAAGCTTTGAACAAAATAGAGGTCAAGTTAAGAGGTTTGGCAACCTGCAAACCACCTTTTTGAGAAAAAAGGCACTGACAGCAACCTGAAATCAAAATTTAGGCTGCTCAAGACACAAAAATAGACATGATCAAAAGATTAGTGGTTAGACATTTAAATTTGAAAATCAATCCCCCAAATGTGACTTCCTTTCCTGGATGCGAGCCTAGATTTCTTGTATGTGATTAATAGCTCTAAATGTGATGCTTTACACAAAATGAGATACACGAGCTAGGGGATGGGAGCTTTTACCAGATACGATACAAGATATATTGGATGCAATGTTTAAAATTATGGATGCGATCTAATTTCTTGTATGTGATCCTTTATCTCTAAAGGCAAGCCTTACCAACTAAAGGCGACTCTGTACCTAAAAATAGAGAACACAAATTAGCCAAAAATGATGAGAAGATGAGTTAAAATCTGAGGATTCGCCCACAGTGGGTGCCATAAATGTGTGTGTATTTTGTGGCTTGTTAGCTGCAAACACCACACTTCAATATGTCATTACATTAGTGAAATAACATTAAATATAAGATTTAGAACACATTTCAATCACCAAAATTGACATATTACTCCCTATTTAAGACTATTATGAAATATGTTATAAGTTGCCCTCGGATTATGCATAAATCAGTGACAACATCATGCTTAGAATGGAAGATTTAATGAAAAATGCAAGATAAAATGCTCAATCAAAGTTTATTTTAGAGCTCCAATTGAAATATTATAACAATTCTAAATGTTTGAGCTAAAATTCATTTAAAATGTCTAATAATGTGAGAAACATAAGTTTGCAAATGAAATTCTAAAATTAGGGGCCCATTGAGCTCAAAATTCATTCCATTTATAGAAGAATTTGAGGAATGAGAGGTTAGGATTGAAATTTGAAGAGAGGTGGAGATTTAATCCTTGGTGATCCATGTGAGGTGATCCAATTGATTTAACCCTCATTGGGTAGGGAATTGACATTCCCTTTTGCAAGTGAGGAGTTGTAATTAGGATTTTATTTAATTCCTTTTAATTAATTACCTTAGCCATGTACTTGTTTCTTTTGATTTAATTTATTTGATTTGATTTAATTAACTAAGACAATTAATGTAAATTAGTGATAACATCACTTAGGAGATTAAATTTGATTTAGAAGAATTATGGCAATTAATTGAAGAATTGTCTTGACATAATTAAGGCTATGATCACACTTAGGGAAAATAGGGTCTATGGTCAGAGTAGACCAAATTAGGGTGGTTACATCTAGTTCCTAAGCTATTATGTGCTTAAATTCCTTTTATACCCTTTCAAAAGGATCCCCCATAATTCCTCCAACAATCCCCCGTGCATATCCAAACTCATACCTTATCCTTATAAGTGACTCCATGTCAAGAGAGTAATCCAAAGTGCAAAGAAACAAATATCAGTAAAGATCAAGATCAAGATGCTCTCCATTCCTATCCAATATTTGATGAAGGTCCCATATCCATAGAATCCCATGATGATCCCCTTGAACCCTTTCATTTCTTCCAAGATGATATCCTTCCATCTTAAGAACCAAGTCTCCTTCCAAGCTCTATATCTTGTCCACTTCCCAAGCAATATCAAGATATCCATTCAAAATTTTGAATGAGCCTATTGAAAATCAAGATAAAAGTGTCCTCTCTACATCATCCAAAGATCCTTATCAAGATCAAAGTATCCCATTACCTCCTTTTCATGATCCTCCATGTTTACCTCAAGCACCTATCATTCCTTCCAATTCATTTCATGATAATAAATTCCCTCAAGCTTCAGTTGCTCCTATCAAAGTTGCTCCTATGAAATCTACTCATGAGCCTATTGGTATAAAGATAAATCTTGAATATGAGAGCATCAACAATGTGTCTCACTCAAAAGATCTTGATATCCCTTTCACACCTTATCTCCTTCCATTAAAATTTGACCATATTCCTTCACCATCCTCCAAATCTATTCTTAGTCCCTATATCCAAAATCTAAATCCTTCATATCTTCTATCCATATTGGGTCCATATCCCTCCATCAACCACGCCTACAATTTATAGCTCATCATCCACTTACTCTATCACATATCAAGATCAATGAAGGCACGCATACTTGAGGAATTTCCAATAACCTATCCATATGAAACCTCCATATCATTCCTATCCTTCCATAATTCCCAAAGCCTTTGCAAGCAACTTGGATGCCAAACAAGGAAATCATAAATCTAATAATCCACATGTGTATAAAGATCAACACGTCCAATATAATCAACATTTGAATACAAAGAAAAAGGAAATATCAAAGAGACCACCAAGGTCCATCAATAAAAAGGAAAAATTAAAGAAAATGTGGGTCCCTAAATCCCTCATTGAAGAAATGCATTCCAAAGCATCACAAAAGAAATAAAAATCAATAGTTATGTAGATTCCCAAGTCACTTTTGAAATAATTGCACACAAAATAAAAATCAAAGTTGACATTCGAGCTTCCAAATGCTTCCACTCCACCTACTTCCAAAAAATTTCCACTTTCCAAGTCTATTTTGGGTTCCTATATCCCAAAATCCACTACCTTAAATACATCCTCACCTCCTTCATCCATTGTTCCTCCATCATTCCACCACCCTTTGAGGTGTGTGTCAAATTTTATCTTTCCACCATTTCCATATACCCCTACACAAACATTAAAATATCCCATCCATTACCCAACACCTACTGGCCATCCTTTCATCCCCCTTATCCAATCGCATGAATCCTTAGCCACGATCTGCCTTATCCTTCGTATCATTCTCCTTGCTAACACCCTATCAACATATTTTTACATACTATAAATAGTCATGTGCC
This sequence comes from Thuja plicata, assembly GCA_018584345.1. Taxonomy (NCBI): domain Eukaryota; kingdom Viridiplantae; phylum Streptophyta; class Pinopsida; order Cupressales; family Cupressaceae; genus Thuja; species Thuja plicata. The sequence goes on from MU227699.1 coordinate 1,046,813, forward strand.
ATCATAGCATACATTTTAAAGGAGTTTTATCTAAAGGGAAAGAGGCTTGAATCCCTCTAAAAGGTGAAAAAGAAAAAAAAAATCAAAACAAATGAAAAAGAAAAAAAAGAGAAAAGAGAAAAAAAAAAAAGACAAAAAGACTAAAGTAAAGAGAAATAAATACGTCCTATGGTGAAAACCACTTCATGTGGCACCTTGGGAAAGTACCATGATGAAAACTTGGAAAACACGCATCATGCATAATTCACCTTCTTGTACTCTAGACTTGGGGGCAAGTTCCATCCATAGTTATTTTATCATGTATTATTCATTGTTCTTCCATCTTCCATATCCTACCATTTATCCTACTTGCATATGTATTCCCTCTTTCACCTTTGATCTTGACAAGGTTGAACATATCTATGAGCATCATGTGTCTTGACATTTTTTATCCTTTCCATCAACCTATTCACTTGTTGCATCCATGCTACCCTATCATGATCTTTCTTATCCCAAATCAACATTTTCTATCTGTAAGCATCCTGACAATAATCCTAAACCATCCACTCATGGCTTCTATCAACTCTTATCTTGATATTTCTATCCTATCCACATCACATCCAAAATGACCCTTTGGTCTTGATTGAAATGAAGGACGTAAAATGTAAAATATTACTCTCAAAAGCCTCTTGACATGTCCACTCTTTTGGACTGTACATGCCTTATATTACATCATGTCATTACCCTATATGATATCTAAAACCACCACACTAACCTACATTTCCATACCCCTTTTCCTTAGTCATGGTAATCTTAAAATAGATAGTCCTTGAGGGGTGCATCATACACGCTTCTTTTGTCATTGTTATATTCACTCTAGTACAATCCTCTCATCCATTCATCTCTAATTTCCTACAACTTGCTAGACACTAGGGGCAAACCAATGTGATCTTGCTTGAGAATTAGTGATCTCTAAAAATCTAAAAAGTGGAAAATGTTCCTGAAAAAAATTTAAAAAAAATCTTTAAAAATCCAAAATTCTATAAAAATTCAAAAAAAATAGAAAATTCTTAAAAATCAAAAATTAAAAAATCTTTCATAAAGTCTCAGAGTTGCATTTGCATATACTAAGCTTTCGTCATGGTTTTTAAATTTGCCTAAGTGTAAAATCTTTGTATCCAACTAGGGGCACAATCCAAAGTCATTGAGCTCATCAAGATAGACCAAATCGACACAAATCATTGCATCAAACCAAAATCATGAAACTTGAAGCCTTTGATTCATATCAAATTTTAAACGTTCCAATTTGATCGAGATTCAACATCACACCAATCAGCACCATCAAATCTAATCGAACCTTAGTCAATATTAAACATGAATAAAGATCAAAATGGATGAAGTTCTTCTGAAATATGGATCCACCAACAAAAGAAAAATTATTTCAATGTGTTACTTGATTTTTTAATCTTGTCTTTTTAGAAAAACAATGATGTCTTTGACTAGATAAGCAATGATGGAGGTAGGATATTTCTTGATTATTGTGTATCTACTTGTAAGATTTATTCATAGAAGTATGCAAACTCGTCTAATGACATGGTCATCAAAGAATAATCGAGGACATTTTAATATGAAAGGGATCAAATCTCTATCTATTTAAGCAAACAAATACCTTGGCCATTTAGATCTTCCATATCTTGATGCAAAAATCCACTTCCAACATTGAAACTGACAAAAAGCGGTATTCATACTCCCATGGTCAAACTAGTGAGAGTTCAGCTGGCTTCATTATTGACATCCAAAGGAAGGAGGTATTCAGATCATCATGGTTTGCAAAGCTAATTAACCAGTGAGGATTATACCAATTTTATGTTCCAAATGTTAGAATCTAGGGTTGTTGTTGCACCAAAAGCTCGACCTGTCATTGCCAAATATAACTATTATACTTTTAGAAGACACGGGAGGTTGTTAAACCATGTCATGAACCCTACAAGAGACTCTAGCCCACTGCCAACAATCCCCCTCCCAGCACCACTCATTGTGGTCTGCATAATTTGAACCTATGACCAAGCTCTAATACCACTTGTTAGAAGCTAGGGTTGTCGTTGCACAAAAATATTGACATGTCAATGCTCGATACAATCACTAGACTTATAGAAGACACATGAGACTACTAAACCATTTCACAAATACCAAAAATCTCAATGATGAACAAAATAGCAAACAAGCAGCATAATCCAATTATAAGTGACAATCTTAGTTGCATCTTGCATTCATTTTAGATTAATATTTCATTATAGTTGTTATGGGATTTCTCAAAAAAGGGGTGAAAAGTTAATCATGGTTATATCATCAAAGTCTTTAGAGGGTAGATAGAAGGTTATGGGAATAGTTATAAAGAGAACCTTTAGTGGCTGGTTGATTGTTGATAGGATGGCTCAATCCCAATCAACTCACTAACCAATTCCCCCTAAATACCTCTTATAAATGTTCCCACCACCCAATATCAAGATCCAACTTCATTTCACTTTGATCACACCGCTAATAAATATTTATTCTCAAGAGCAAGCATCACCATTGAATTTATAGGGGCACTCCTCTCAAGCCTGGAAAACTAGTATCCTCCTATGCTCCATCCTGAGAATAGGGTTGGAAACCCACTAGTTTGTATTAGCGAATGTATCCATTGAATGTGGTACTTCTCAATACACAACTAAAGTATATCATCAAATGTATGATCCATCAAATGATCAATGCTGCATCAAGGATATCATCAATAAACATCTAATCAACTAGGAGAAACCTAAATTTGTCCTTCACCTGTTCCTATATTTGCACTTGCACCAATGGATGACCCTTCTCTTCTAACAGTCCCTAATTTTGTATCATCAAAACATCTAACTAAGCCTATCAAATCAAATATCAATCACTCAAATCATCCAATTGAAAATCTAACGTCAATCATTTATCCTATCATCTATTTTCTCATCTTGAGCACATCAAATTTCCTAACTCTAGATCTTGAGGAAGGAAAACCAATCTATGAACATACCTATCCTATCAGATTGATATAAATACAACATCAACCAAGTGATTTTGACTGACATCAAGTGATATAAAAACATCATCAACCTAATAGGAGCATCAAAAAGACATCTACATAGGCCTATCAAACCCAATATCAATTAATCAATCATTTATCATTAGTCAAGCATCAAACATCATCCATCCTATCTGCTCAACTGAGGTTTCTATCAATCTCGGTGAGCACATCTATTTTTGATCATCTAGATCATGAGGTCAAAGCATCATATCCTATCATCTAACATTGAAATACACATCAAGAAATGTTGACTCATTCATCAAAAAGGCATGTAATTTAGTCTTCAAGACACATCAATGATCTAATTCAATTGAGGCTATTCTAAATTGATTTTTATCAGGAAATAAATCAAAATCATAGTCTAATTCAAAATTCCACAAATTATTCAAATGACTTAATACAATTTTGATTCATTTCCCAAGGGGGCATCATATCAACATCAACTATTCAAATCAAGGATTCATATCATAACTTTTTTCATCATCAGGAGAAACATCCTATCATTCAATCAAATTGATCAAATCATCAGTGGGGCATCAAAATATATTTAAATTTTTCATTAGGGATTTATATCAAGGTTGCATCATCATCAAATAAATATGACATCATTATCTATATCAATTAGATCAATAACACACATCGAATCAAAATCAGGGAATCACATCAATGTTGCATCATCATGGAAATCAATATCAACATCATATAAGCATCAAATCAACAAATTAACATCAACAAATGGATCCAACATCAAATTGAAGTTATACATTAGTGATTCTTTGAACCAACGTGCTTCACACATTGATTCAAAGAGGGGCATTTGTAGACACCCTAAATTGATAAAGCTAAAATCAAGTAGGAAAATCAAGCAATTGAAGATCAAAGCATGAATTAATTGAAATCAAAGCTATTGGATTAATTAAATCAAAAAATGAAATAATTATGCAATTGATTTTAATTAATTAATTTTATAGTTAAAATCAAATTTAATCCAACCCATTCAAGGGAAGACATGGCTAAATTAAATCAATTAAATCAATTGTTAAATTCATTTATTCTCACCCACCACAAAAGGACAAAACTCAATCAACCAATGAGGTGAAATCATTTGAATCACGTGGATCACTCAAGAGGATTTTCTATCTCTACCATCCAAATTTCCTTTACTATCTTGACCGTCCATCTTTGTCTCTTTGTCCCAATATTTGAAACCACTAATTAAACTCTCACCCAATCATGTTCAATGCACTCTACCCCCTACCATTGAGAAAATCCTATAAATAGAATACATTTCTTACTCCAAATCACCACTTTACATCCAATATCATTTTCATTACCACTATAGTTGATTTTTCATCCATGCTTAGAGTAATTGGAGTTCATTTTAGCATTTGTGCTTGCATCTTTAGCATTAATTGCATTATAATTCATCATGTTTTAGCATAATTTCTCATCATGTAGCTTTATTTTCACTCTCATTTTATAGGTTGTCACTTTAGGAATGATTTTCAAATCTGAGAGCATTCATATTGTCCTTCTAACTAGAGAACCATAGGATGTTTATCGATTTCTTGAATTCAATGTTCTAACTAGCTTATATCTTTCATATTTTTGAGTTGAATTGATTGAACTAATCCTATGAAGGTATTTATTATACACACTAATTGCCTAAAAAATATCTTTGTGGTTGAGATTTTGATGTTATTGTAGGTTTCTACAGATACCTATTACCCCAATTATAGATATACCCTATATAAGATAAGTGACAATGTCTGGTTGCAGGAAAGATATATCTTGTATAAGACAAATGATGATGTTTGGTTTCAATAAAGATATATCATGTTTAAGACAAATGATGATGAAATGATTGACCAATTGATTTGACTGATTTGAAAATTGATTTGACATTTTGACAGATAGATTGATTGACTAACTGATAGAATATTAGAATTCACTGATAAAATGTTAGGAGAGGAGAGAATTAGGATGATTGCTGATTGAAACCTTAAATTCTATTAACCACCTTTGAATTCCAACTTATTTGAATAATTTTTTAATACACCATTGAGCCACTTTATTATAGTAAAATTAAATATCATCTTACCAAGATATGAATGATCTGGATATGATTAGCCTCTTGCATTTTAATAGGCACTCTTTGTTGGTTATTTTTTATGTTGTGATAACTGGACAGCATCATTTTTACTTTGCAACGGATCTTTAAGAGTAGCCAACTCCAAGTAGTTCACAATAGAATGAAAAGGACCAACTAACAAGGATGTGGATCCATCCTTCTATGCTTTAGGTTCTACAAAACCAAGGGGGGACACCCTTCAACACCTTCAAATATTTAGTAAGGCATCAATCAGGCAGACATCTCACAAAGGCTCAACACGACTAGGAGATATTAGGTAACTGGCTAATCACCCATTGAAAATTGACCTTGAAGTGGAGCATGATATTGGTACACCATCACAAACACAAAAAAGTAAGATACATCAGATTTTGTATTCAATTTTCAGAATATAGCACAAACCCCACTAGATATGCATCATAATGAAAATACTAATCCTAGACCAGTGCCTTGTCTATTGGGCAATACCTCAAAGAAAAAAAAATATACATGAATTAACTTCTGTCAAAGATTCCAAGCCATGAACATAATCACTCCAAATCATTACTACTTATAAAATCCTCTTGTAGACAACCAAATAAAACTATGTCACATCTACAGCATTATTTAATCTGATCCTAGATCAGAACTGAAGAATGATAACACATACATAGATAAACTCCATGCAGAGAATTTGAAAATTTATACTTCACAAGACTGACACCAAGGAGAGATTTGAATCTGGAACTCCCTTATTAAGTATGAAGAATCACATTCCTTTATACAATCTACTTCAAAATACACATGTTCAATAATATGCAAAATATCTAAAACATTCATCTCATATTAACACACCTAGTACATTAAATGAACTATATCCCTAATGGAACCAAGAAAACTAGAAGCTCCTAGAGCCAGTACTCTGCAACTCTCTGTGGAGACCAAGAAGTTGGAACCCTTGCACAATCCAAAAAAATAGAATATATCATAAAAGAGACCATCTCTCAATCCTCCTTCCACACACACCTGTCCATTCCCCAAAATATCTGAAACTGCCCCTTTCTTCAACTGCCAAAATCTAATTTTATCTTCTCAAACATTGAAAAATCTTGGAAATGCCCCTTGTCTTTAAAACTTCAACTTCACCTTCCCGTGAATACTCTTTTATTTACAGGTGAAAATACAATGCTTCCAGCAACATTGTGCAGATTTAATAATATTAGCCTTAACATCACAATATATTTATCACTTAGCAGATTCAATACTTTATACTATGCTTTATTTCTTTTAAATCTAAATTGTGCATAATGTTTCCTATGCATTAATCTTTTATTATTCTTCACATGCACTTTAATTCTTTTTTCTACACTTTCGAGCACTTTAATTCTTTCACATTAATCCTGCGTATTAGTTTCTTTCATTAATACACCTTAGCATATTAGTTTTAACCTTATTCCTACACTTTCAGGCACATTAATATCACATTAGAGCTGACATTAATCTTTATTTTAATCTCCTTTTTGCCCAAAATTTTCCACGTCTCCATCTCTAACTCGTTCTGTGAAACCACCTCTACACTTCACCAGATTTTACCACTTTTACGTGTGCCACATGTCGTGACAACTTAATGGCTTATACGTTAACCTCCTTGCATCTTTCCCTCTAAGCCTTTAAGTCAGTCATCAATTTCCTCTTCCTCTGGATCCATGCCCATATGATAGGCCTCTCCTATGCACTACCATATCACCTCTACTTGGATGCCCCTTTCTGTTGGCCCAACTATCATCTTCGCCACATGTCATGACGGCTTATTGGCTTAATGTTATCTTCCCTCCATCTTTCTCTCTAAGCCTTTAATCAAACCATTGATTTCCTTTGCATCAGAATGTGTGCACGATCTATAGCCTCTACCACCACCTCACCTACCATCTCATCCCTACGGTCCCCACCAAAATCAATTTTTCTTCCTCCTTCATCACTTACCTAGCACACATTTTGAGGCACTCCTGCACGCACGCCCAGATCCTTCAGGATCCTTCTTCAAACTATTATGCTTACCTTTTTGGTTATAAACACCATAAAGTTCCTTTGCAGCATCAATGTGGGACTAATATTTTGAGTGTTTTCAAAGCATAGTGCATTTTGGTGCCAAAACATTGGTTTACATTCCCTATGTAATCAACACCAAGAGGCGCTACCAAAGAGCCTTAGCTCTTATTTCATATTACTAACTATGCGCTTTAGATTATAAATATTGCTAATGTTTACCGCCCCATCAATGTGGGACAAAGTACCTTACCTTATTTTAGAAACCATAATGTTTTTTGCACCCTGTGCATGCTCCCAAAGCACGCGGGTAGGGAGGAAATATGGTGGCATGGTGGGCATGGCTTTACACCTGCCTTATGCATTTGCTTTTTGTTTTGAAACATCCCACTTGCATCATTTTCCATGTTTCTATAACCCACACATGCTTCCTGCCAATTATATTTTCTTTAAAACTTTGCACTGACTACATCACTCTCCAACTGGGCAAGGGCATAGATAGGAAGGAGACAAAACATATTTGTGAGATAGCTTTACACCTTCCGATTCCATTTTTTTTAAGTTGATTAAATTTTTTCTACCTTGCGTAGGCCTCTAGTTAAGACAATTGCACAGACTTTCTCCTTTAAACATGCCAAGTGTATTTGTTTGCAGAACATTTTGAAACAAACTTGACATATATACTATGTAGGCCTCCATTGCCTTGTTCTCTGCTTCCATTTTTCTACAACGTAGCCTCAAATATTTTTAAATCTTCCTTGCCAAGTTTCATATTGTGCTTCTTCATATGATGTTCCCATAGTTTCATATATTGTGCACTATGTTCACAAGAACATTTCCAACTAGATCACCTGGAAAAGATTTTGCAACCATGGCTCTTCAATACACTATGCAATACCTTGAATGTTCTTTGATGGATGTTTGTAACTCGTCCCAAAGTTTACAATGTTGCATGAGAAGGAAGAAAGATGTAGGTGGTTTCATTCAGCTTACACCCACCACTTGCATTCATTTGAAAGTTTCTAAAGCCTTTGTTGTAATTCCTTCCATCATTTCCTTCATAGAGATGACATAGATTTGAAGATGCAGTCAAACAATTCAATTTATTGTCTATGATTCCACATTTTTCATGCATGTCAAGCTAGAAATTTGCACCTATAACCATAATGAAATTCCTTATATCTTTATGCAGGCTGGAAGGTTGTGGAAGAAAGCTTTAGCCCAGAAAAATATGTCCACATAACCAATTCATGCTTAGCTAACATCTCAAATAGCCTCAGAAGAACTTCTTCATTTTCATCCTTTCACTTTGCTAACACCTCCACTTTGTACTCCTATCCTGGCATTCTTAGATAAACATCCAAACAATGATCAAAGGCTTCGAGAATAAGATAGCAAGGTTTTATGTAGTCTTTTGTGTTTTAAAGAAAACATAGTAATTAGCCTCCAGAATTACCCTGAAAACTTATCAGACGACCCCACATGACCTCTACAGCTGGCTAGGATACAATTTGATGTACCAACATTAATTTTGCAAAACTAATTAGCATGGTGATTTCTAAGATAGGGTTTTTTCTTTTATCAAAGATGATTATTTCCTTATATCTCCAAGTTGGCACATTTAAATTTCTCTGGAAACCCACTATGCATCCCCTTATAAAAATATAGAATTTTGCATTGCGATACTGCCATTGGGAATGATCATTCAATGAGATAAAAAGCACAAGTGTCTACAAGGGTTTGGCCCCATTTAGATTTGGGCACAAGTTATCACCGACTGAAACTGATCATTTTGAAAAACTGACAAACATAGATGTAAAAACATAATAAATTGCCTTTGTAATCATCTTGTGAAACATAGAAAAGCAATGGCTGGACCTTTGGAACTTTCCAAGATAATACATCTTCATGCATAGATAATAGACCACCCACTTACTCATCATGATCGTCAAGTGGAATAAAGAAATTGATATGCAAAATTATCCTCCTAGATGACTAGTCATTCAACTCCCAAAAAATTGAATAAAGTCCCTTTGGTTTTGATTTCACAAAGACATGAAATGAAGCTCTTAGAATCTGAACACTTGGATATGGATTTACTTTCATATAGAGAAAACAAATATTCAATTATGTTTTTTTGATCGTCATCTAGTTAATCAATATGAATCCCCAAAGTCAGGCTTTTACCAACTTCTGATTTCAAAATCAGTAAAATTGCATAAACTTGATCTAGAATTGAATGAGAAAACTAATCAGATGGATAGGCACATGTCTGAAAATATTCATGGAGAAACTTTTTCATGATTAAAATATAGGGGAGCATTCAATTTTCCATGACATTCAGTCGAGTACACACTTTGTGGAGCCTCAAATTAGGCAACTTCATAATTCTGCAATTCAGACTCTGAGAAACAACATAAATTGCAAATAAAATAGCTTGGGAAAACATGTCATATGAACTCACAGGGATCTGCAAATGGAAATGGAGTTTCTCTCTCATGCCTACAAAACCTTAGAATAATATTTATGTCATGAAACTTTATTCGTCCAAAGATGCAAGCATGCAAAGTAGGTCATTTGATAAAATCAGGAAGTGTGCAAAATGCATATTTAAGTGAACACCTCCAAATGACCCTCTTACAAACATAACAAATCTGACATCTAAAAGTTGTAACCCATTATATTTACTCCATAATAGGTTTTTCACATGTTCCCCAATCGGTATCTCAGACAAATCATCAAGTCTCATTTTACTTGCACTCCAATTAGGCCTCTTCAAAGAGTTTTTAGGGGTACTCACCCTACCTTAGGGAAAAATTTTAATTTGTCACTCCAAATTTATGCCAAATTTGAGAGGACCAACACTCTGAATAGACAAGGAATGTGGACCAATCCATCTAGGTCAGGCATTCAGAGTCAAGGTATGTGTGATGTATCACAACCAATTTATCTATTGCAATATGTTTGCAGTTAGATATTGTATGTGGATATGAAAGCTCTTATCATAGACACCCAAAATTCTCTTTTAAGACTTCATGGAAAACATTCCACAAATAAAAATAAGTCATGAACCATCCTAATATCTCTAATCACTTGTAGATATTCTGGAGATGCATAAGAACATGCCTTCCAAAAATAAAGACATAATAAGACCAACTTAACTCAACAAGTTACAACCATAACAACTTTGTGTATGTATTTTTGCAGTAGTTTGGACATTGACTTTTGATGTTTTGTTGATCTTTTATGGTTTCAAGAATTCAGTACCTCGTATAAGAATGCCCCATTTGGTTTTGAGTGATCCTTCCCTTTCCTAAGACAACATGAATTTTTTGACAAAAGACTTTATTAGTAATAACTGAGAGGGGGGGTGAATCACTGGCCTCAAAAATTAATCCTTAAATCAACCCTTCAAACTTAGTACCACAAAATTATACCTCTAGTTATCTTTAGTCCTATAAGATGAATGTCTGCAAATACTTATATCAAATTACTACTTGTTGGAATGCTTTGTAAAACCTTCTATTGTATGTTTACCGATAAGCAGTTTGTTCATTTACCAAAATACAGTAAATAAATAGTGTATATTGATCAATCCAGATTTACAGATGTGAAATGCAAAACAATAAAGTAATGACTCATAAACACATGACACATGTATTTTTAACATGGAAACCCTATTAAGGGAAAAACCACTAGGACCAGTACACCAAATTTTCACTCTTCTGAAGTGAGCTTGGTGAAGAGCCAGCCATGTTAAAGGTTACAAACACATTGTTAGGTGTGAACTTGTTAGAGGATTTAAATGAATAGTTTGTCACTTAGTATTTGGCATCTAATTCTACCATCCTTGATCAAACACTCACTTGACCTGACAATAGGTATTGGGAATATCCAATGCTACTTTGTATGATCAAACTTTTTGAAACTCCTTGGGATGTATCTTAATTAGAAAAGACTTTTAAGTCCTACTCGATTAAGAGACTTGATTCTTCAATGGTTAAACTGAAATAGTAAAGTGATATGTTCACATATACAACTAGAATTGTATATTTTCAGATCTATTGTAAGTGTGTTACCTTTCTGATCAATGTTATCAATATTAATACCTTTGCTCCACATTGTTCTTCTCTGTGATGATGTATCACTGTTCGTTGGTGTCTGCAAAATTTAGCTCTTTCCTCAACTTGATTGATCAGGTCTTAATGAAGACTTTCTTCTCCTTCATAATCTCTTCAGCGTCTATTCATTTGTCACTCCCCTTATTCATATTGAATAATATTGTCTCTTATATAGACATGATTTTTCCGTTTCTTGGCTTTCTTGATCTTGGCCTAATCCACAATTCTTGCCAATTAGATTTAAATAAAAAATCTAGTTTTATCTTGTAGAGATCTTCTTTCCAACTGGATAAAGCAGCTTTAAATCCTTTACTTATCTCTGGCTTTATCTTGTCAATTAAAAAAATGATAAGTACTTGATGACATTAATTTTACCATTAGTAAACTTAGTGAAAAACATCAACAAAGATCATCGGTACAAGCATTACCGGCGCACTACAAGCATACATGACAGAACACAAAAGTCATGAAAGTTGTTAAGTATGGAATTGACTGACAAATACTGACAAGTGTTGCACCAACGAAGTGAACAGGACATCACTGATGGGTCAATAACATAACACTAAGAACATCACCAACGACATAGTTTTGAGAACAAAATTGACAAAATAGAAAACGCATACCTGACGACCAGTTCAAGAAAGGAACACTGATGACAAAGAAAACCAACCGTCAGAACTGACAATCAATTAGAGAACCTACAAATAGTGGATCTAAGTTTTACACATCAGATAAAGAAATGTAATTCTATTTATAGAGTTTTATTTTGTTTTAAATCATAACTTGAGGGTCAAGCAAGCTTTATTTAAATGTTTTAAAGCATCCTAATGGATCTAAAACATATCTAACTAAAGATCAAGGTCAAGTTGTAAACCTTGGATCTAGAGTTAACTTGCAAAGCGTGAATCAAGAATTGAGCCAAAATGTAGTATAAATAGATGTTCAAATCAATTGTGAGTAATAAAAATTCATTATTTTTGATAGCCACGAAGAACATCTAAGGAGCAGAAGGCAGAATTCATGCAAAGTTTAGAAACATATCACATTAGTTTTCAAGAACACATAGAGGCTACCGATGAGCAGATAAAGGTATTATACAATCATGGAACGATGATTACTTATACATATGAAGCTTTATAGGATATGTTATCAGCAATTAGAGATTGCATACATCATCAGAACAAAGACTTATGTAGTTGCATTCTAACAAGTGCATCACATCTAAAATCTTTTTGTAGAAGGTGGACTTAACCATTCTTTCCAAATCTCTTAATAGAGTGCACACTTAATAGTGTTTCTAAAGCTTCAAATGAAGTAGATCTTAATAGGTCTCCACTGTAATACTCTTAACAGGGTAGGTCATCAGAAGTGACCAATTGTAAAGCCTTAACCGGCCCCTTCTTATCTACAGATAGTGAAGTCTTGTGGGTAACAATCCCCACCGTAGTTTTTACTTCCTAACAGGAATTTTTTGTGATATCATATATTGTGTTATGTGTTATCTATTTTCATGAGTGTTTCTTTTATGGTTACATATTAAAAAAATTATGATATGATTGCATATACATAAAGAAAGATGAACAGTTAGATAAGATAATTTACAAACTGATGATTAAGGGTTAATAGGCTAACCAAGAAAAATTTTAGAGGTACTGATTCACCCCTCCCCTCTCAGTACATTATTCCAATATAATTCCAACAATTGGTATCAGAGCTAAGTCTCTTTCTTGAAAATCTTAAAGACTTGAGAGAAAATATTGGAGCATTGGAAAAGTACAGATTGGACATGACTATTGAGAATGAGCAGTTACAGATGCAAATAAACTATGAGAAGTATAAAGAGGCAAGAATCAAACTAAGAAAATTTCTTGATGAAAGAAAGATTATGGCAACCAGGTTGAATGAGAAAGACTACAAAGAATTGGAAATATAAGATTACTTTGAAACAGCAAAATCATCAATGAGAAAAGCTTTAGATGTGTCAGTTGAAGAAATTACAAGTCTACAAGAGGTCAATCTACATCTGACAGATCAAATCAAGATGCTACAAATCGGTCAAGAGACTCAAATGGTGAAAATGATTGATGTCATGAATGATGCAAGAAAATCTGAAAATGAAAGAACACTAGCCATTGATGATAGGAGGAAAATTACAGAGAAACTACAAGAGAAATAATCAGAGATTCTAAGACTTACTAGCATCACCATGAGGTTACCAACCAGATTATTTTATGATTCAAGAAGAAAATAGATTAAATACAGAACTCATTGAAAGAATACATATCATTGGGGAGCTAAGAGAAGAGAATGAAAAATTGAAACATGAAATCAAAGTCCAAAATCAACACAATGAATTGATCAAAATGGCTGAAGATAGAAACAAAAGGATGGATGATTTTCTTGATGGACAGAGAAGAGTCAACAACTACATAGGATTAGGGTACAATGAGAATGGTGAAACTTCTAATCAACCAAATCAGAGAAATGATTTCACAACCCCAAGATCCAAGAAACTATCATGCAATCACTACGAAAAACCAGGCCACGCCTCAAACATTTGCAGAAGCAAAATGAAAGGTATTTCTCAAGCACAATCTACTTTTATTGGTAATTGTTATAAATGTCAAAAGAAAGGACACAAGGCACATGAGTGTAGATCCAAAGTGACAAATCCAGAGAGGAAAACCTATATGGACAAGTACTATCCTACATGCAAGATGAATGGGCATACATATAAGGAATGCTAGAAAAAGAAAAACAAGGCATGGACACCAAAGGAAACTGATAAAAGCTATAAACCAACAAGAGTAGGTAACTCATATGTTTGGGACTATAACACATGGGTAAACTGCACAACATGTGTAAGGTATGGTCATATTGCTTCCAACTATATGAGAAAGTGGACCAGAAGGTCAAGAGGTTGGACCAATCCAGGTATGGCATGTTTACATTGTCATAAGGTTGGACATGTGATAAAAGATTGCAAAGACCGACTGACAGACCAAAGTACAAATCCCAAGGGAAATACCATTGATGACATCAAAAGAATGAGAAACAAGATGTGGGTAAAAGCCACAAACACTAAAGGTGCTGGAACAAGCAATGTAAATGGTGACACCTCATCCAATGGATCTAGTCACATAACTACATCTAACTAGATTTCACAAGTAAGTATGGAACTGCATCATGACAAGTTACATTATACATCAATTTCATTACACATAGTTCATATTGTAATATTAGCATGAATAAAGATGCAATATATTGTTATTTGCTAAACTATTGAAAAACAACCATCATTTATTGGGTACAACTCGCATCGGTGAACACACACAGAAAATTTAGCACTACTTACCAGAATGTATCAGTCATTACACAAGCTAAGTGTAAACCGACAGATATTGGTGAAACGTTGAATCAATAAAAGCTATCTTCGCAACCTCACCGACAATCATTGGTGAAGTCTCCAAAACTGCTAGCAACCCTAATCCTTTGCACAGACATTGAAGATGTTATGAATGTCTCTACCGACAAAATCAGTCTTCATAAACCAATGAGTTGGTAAGCATTAATGACTACTTAGGGTGCAAAAAGGTTATAAAAGCCCGACAAGTAAACTCATTTTTGCACCCAAAATTTTTGAGCAAAGTAGAGCAGACCAGAGCAATTTAAGAGAAAATTGGAAAGATACCTAGTAGAAATCATTGTGACACAAAGCATTCACACTCACAGGCAATCAAAGAGAATCCATAAGTAATAACACTCACCGACCGCACTATTTTATTTGCAAAAAGCCCTAAATTTCTGAAAACAAGATGGCATCAACTTCTAGAGTTCAGAAAATCAAGGTTGATAAGAAGAAATCCTTCAAGCTTGTTAGTAGAGGCACGTGTGCTAAACCTAAATACAAGTTACACCCTGAAATAGCTTCACAACCTGACGATTCTGGAGCATTCTCCAGAATCCCACCTAGGGTTTTACTGGTAGAGGACATAAGGTCCTATATTCACTGTAAGATCTTAGAAATAGGAGATCTAGACCTAGATAATGCCTATAGGGCACTATATGATGATGTTGGAAAGCTCAAAAATGAGCACAAACACTTGGAAGTAAAGGGACTCACAAATGCACTGCATTTTCCCAAGGTCTTCAAAACAGAATGGATAAATATTGTTCTTAACAGAGTCCACAACAAGACTCTATGGCTAAACAAGCCAAAGGCAATAACAAACGATGTTATTCACATGGTTACTGGTTATCCTACAATCGATAAACCATAGGCTCACAAGCACCCATCTCTGGCAGAAGTGGAAAAACTGACTGGTACTAAGTCAGATAAAAGAGCACTAAAGGTCAACACCATTACCGACATAGAGCTGAAGTTTGGAGCATGTGTTGTTGGATATAAGATCTTCCAAGAAAGCCGAATGAATAGCATATCTATTACCGCTATGAGCACAGCATACAAGATTATCAAATAGGTGAAGAAGATGGATCTTGTAGAGATCTTGTTACATCAATTAGAGGAGAACATGTGCACAATAAGGTCCTCAAGGACAAACACTTGTAATTTTGGTTCCCTCGTAATGTGCATATTCTTTTATTTTGAAGAATACTTTCCTTCCATAGGAAAAGTTGCATGGGACACAAGTAGACCCATAACTATGTAGATAGGTGAATTCATAGAATCACTAGGAACAGATTTTGATAATGTTATGCATGAGTATTTCAAGATCGTTAAGGAAATGCTGCAAGAAAGAACTAGGATTCCTAAAAGTCTGATAGAGGAACACCGAGAAGACATATGTTTCATGGTAGATACTGATTTCACATACATCCAAGCAGTAGTACCAAGGAAATCATGGCTTTCAAAATTGGAATATGAAATCAAAATAGGATTAGCAAATGAGTGCATTAAGGCACTATTAAATGAACTAGTAGACAACAAGCTACTAAGATTTGGTACCTATGAAGAGGCCAAACAGAGATCAAAACAAATCTTGTTGTCAAGAAGGCTGTAAAATAGTCAAAAAGAATGGTGAAGAATTTGAAAAAGAACTTGAATATATCTTCTTACAAAGAAGAAGAAAGAGAAGGTGAAGAGAAACAAGAGGGTAAGGAGGAAAACACCAAGGACCATCTTCCCATCGGTGATACAACAAAGAAAAATGAATCAGAGGAAGAAGAGTTTGATTCACCACTTCCTCCTCCACCTAAGAAGTCAAGAACAAGGAGTCAAACAGCACAGGATGCAACTGCTTCTTAAATGGTAAAAGGAAAGGCATATAAAAGGAAACCTGACACACCAATGGAAAAACAACTAGTTAGGGCACCTGCCAAAAGGAGAAAATTGTTCAGACAAATGAGGATTTAGAGGACTCAGCTATGGATGAACCTGATGCTACAAAACAAGTAGAGGAAATAGTAGAGGTTACATCACCCACTAAAGACATTGATGAAATATGTAAGTATATTTTTGAGGTTGCATCTCTTGGACATCCTAAGATTAGGAAATGGTTAAGATGGGATTCTGTAGAATAGAATAAGATTGAAGATGCACTTATTGCTAACATGTGCAGACACTACTATATCCTACTATAATTCACTACACATGATGTTCCACAAGAACTATTAATTATAATATCTTCTAGATTCACTTTTGCACTTCATGAGGAGAAATGGATAAGGGAACAAGTACTGGTTTCTCTTATGCCTCCTGAATCAAAAAGAGAAGAAATCAATGAAATCATGGAGAAACATGCAAAAATTCTCTCACCCAAGTTGAGAGCTTATAAATTTCTTGAAGAGAAGCTTATAGAGATAGAACAAGAAACCCATGATACATGGAGTAAGATACTCAATCCTGATGAGAAGAGAAATTATGAGAAGGAAACTGTCAATTAGAGAGATAACTCAACAGTTGAGTTAGACAGTGAAGAAGTAGAAATAACTGGCCAGAAATAGATTGACATTATAGATGAAGAATGGCCAAAAGATGGTGAAGATGATCAAATACCAGCAAGTCAAATACACATTAGTTTAGAAGATGAAGAAGTTACCAAAGAAGAATTGTCTATAAAAGGTAACTTAACTGACGATATGAATGATGAATCTTCGCTAGACAACATTGGCAATGACACCATAGGACAAGACCCTGCAGAAGAAATTCAAAAAGATGAAGACATAAATTTTGCAAAGGGCAATAACGATGGACAGGATGTAGCTATTGACAATGCAACAGTCAATACACCTACAAACATGACTATTTTAATAGATGTTATTGATATTCAGTCAAGTTAGGACAAATCATCTGAGAAAGCTGATAATATACCAAAGGATATGGATACAAATGAAAACACAATTGTATCCAACCCTCAAAAGGAAATAGATATAGAAATGAAGAATGCAACCGACAATCAGCAAGAAGTGCCAAAAGAACAAGACAAAGAATCTGAAAATAAAATAGAGGATACACTGAGAAAGGGTGAAGAAAAGGATAAAAGTGAAGGTGTCAAGCGGGATGAAGGCATAAAACTTAAAGAAAATACATCTGTTGAAACACCCAAGGTAAATGAGGAGATGTCTTCAACAAACCTACCAGTGAACTCAGAACAGGTACAAAAGAATGCCTCATCTTCTTGACCCTCACCTACCAAGTCAACCCAATCTCATGCTTTACAGATGGTAGTACATCAAATTGCCACTCAGCCAAAGAAGAAGACAAAAATAATAAAGAAAGACATCTTGGTTGTCACACTGGATGAAGTGATAGAAGTTCCAAACTAGGATATTACCACTTTGGACAGTGATAAACTTCAAGAGTTTGGAGTGCTATGTCAAAGAAAAGCCATTCAAAAGAAAATGATACAAGAACACAAGGAAACAATGGCACTTGACAAGGCAAGAGATATTCTCCAATAAATTGTTCTTGGGGTAAAACTTGAAGCAAATGCTACAGTTAAGGAAACAATTGTTGTTCTTATCAACGCAATCACAAACAAAAATATAGAAGCAGAACAAGCTATGGAAGAACAAGCAGATAAGAAGTATCAATAGAAATTAATTGATAAAATTAGCCAAGAAGTGGCACTAAACAAGGTAAATCTCTCTGAACTAACTGATCAATTAGAGCCAATGATTGCTGAAGCAATTACCTTAGTTCAAAAGATGTGCACACTTGAAAAATTTACAAAGGAAAATAGTAACAAGCTAGTAGAGATAGATTCCAATGTCACAACAAGTGCACAAAGCCTAACCTCACATGCAGACAGTATAAAGGTGCATCATGACAAGGTCATAGAGGCTAACAGGCTAAGGCAAGAAATATGGGATGCTGAAACACAACTAAGAGGTGAGATTACCAAGCTATAAGCACACATTCTACCTAATCTTACTATACTATAGAAACATATTTCTGATGCAAGAAATCTTATTGCAACCCCTGAGATGTCTGTAGTAGACAGCATCTATGATATACATGTACAGATATCATTGGAACACATGGCTCTAGAAATGCTAAAGGAGAAATGGGAAAAGATGATGGAGGAGATCAAGTCCTCACATTCCAATCTTTTTAACAAGTTGTAAGTACCTTTGCCTTTAGAATCAAAAAAGGAGGAAAGGAAATGTATATTGTATGTACAGAAGGAACAAATATATATAAATAGAGTTATGTACAATATATATCAAATAGAAAAGGGAAAAGAAAAGTATAGAAGGATATGTATATATACTTACACTTGCCAACATATACATAGGGGGAGTCATTCAAATGACTAAGGAAGGAGTATACATAGGTGTACATACTAATAAACTCAGTATGTTGCACATATCAATGTTTTTTATACTAATGTCAAAGGGGGAGATTGATGACATTAATTTTTCCATTAGTACACTTAGTGAAAAACATTGACAAAGATCATCGGTACAAGCATTACCAGCAGACTAAAAGCATACCCGATAGAACACAAAAGTCATTAAAGTTGTTAAGTCTGGAATTGACTGACGAACACTGACAAGTGTTGCACTGACAAAGTGAATAGGACATCACCAACGGGTCAATAACATAACACTGAGAACATCACCGACGACACAATTTTGAGAAAAAAACTGATGAAACATAAAAGGCATACCCGATGACCAGTTCAAGAAAGGAACACCGACGATAAATAAAACCTACCGTTAGAACCGAAAGTTAGTTAGAGAACCTACAAATAGTGGATCTGAGTTTTACACGTCAGATAAAGAAATGTAATTCTATTTATAGAGTTTTATTTTGTTTTAAATCATAACTTGAGGGTCAATCAAGCTTTATGTAAATGTTTTAAAGCATCCTAATGGATCTAAAACATATCTAACTAAAGATCAAGGTCAAGTTGTAAACCTTGGATCTAGAGTTAACTTGCGAAGCGTGAATCAAGAATTAAGCCAAAATGTAGTATAAATAGATGTTCAAATCAATTGTGAGTAATAAAATTCATTGTTGTTGATAGCCACAAAGAGCATCTAAGGAGTAGAAGGTAGAATTCATGCAAAGTTTAGAAATAGATCACATCATTTGTCAAGAACACACAGAGGCTACCGACAAGCAGATAAAGGTATTATACAATCATGGAAGGATGATTACTTATACATATGAAGCTTTATAGGATCTGCTATCAGCAATTAGAGATTGCATACATCATCAGATCAAAGGCTTATGTAGTTGCATTCTAACAAGTGCATCACATCTAAAATCCTTTTGTAGAAGGTGGACTTAACAATTCTTTCCAAATCTCTTAACAGAGTGCACACTTAACAGTGTTGCTAAAGCTTCAAATGAAGTAGATCTTAACAGGTCTCCACTATAATACTCCTAATAGGGTAGGTCATCAGAAGTGACCAATTGTA
>MU227699.1:1067202-1089156 GCA_018584345.1 Thuja plicata
GATATGATTGCATATACATAAAGAAAGATGAATAGTTAGATAAGATAATTTACAAACTGATGATTAAGGGTTAATGGGCTAACCAAGAAAAATTTTAGAGGTATTGATTCACCCCTCCCCTCTCAGTTGATTATTCCAAAATAATTCTAATAGTACCAGTTAAGTCTATATTTAGCTCTTAACAACTAAGCATTTTGTCATTTTTGAACTCTTTTTTCTATCAGTCAATACTTCAGTTAGTTGTCAGTGACAACTGACTATTCCGTCGGTGTGACTTTAGTTGTCTTCAGGATCTCTGTCCATCGGGCAACACTATAATTCTATCTATCAGGTTAGATTGTGCTTTGCTCATCGAGTAACACTGTGACTTTGCTTGTCATTAATGTTGTTCTTTTCCTTGTCAGGTAACACTGTGACTTTGCTCTCGTTGGTTTACTTTGATCATCGGTGTGCACTCCATCGGTGTATATAGTCACTTTGTGAATACTTAAATTTTATGCATTACTTATAGCATAGCCTTTGATTCATTGGTTCTTTGAAGTCTTTAGCAGTATGTTCAATACCATACAGATTACATCAAGTTGACATCAATGACAATACAATACATTAACTAATTTAATACCTTGCATGATCATCAACTTAACATCTTCAAACATTCAATCAGTTATAGTTCATCAATCTCTTCCTTTTGCATTGATGGCAACACACTACATTATCACACTATATTATTACTAATACAATATGAAATATAAAAGTTGGATTTCATCAAACTACCAATCTTATGTACTATAAATGATACAAATATCTAGTCCTCGGTAAGCTCTCATAGCTTAGATTTGATTCTTGCATCTCTCTTTTTGTCTTCAATCCCTTCATGGATAGATGCAGAATCTTTCTTCTTCTGATGTGATGTGTTCTTTTCCTATGTCAAACTCTCTCCCTTTGACTGTTCTTTTCTTTTGATGTCTCTTTTCTCTCTTTTTCCACAATCTCTCCCTTTGTATGTACTCTCCCTTTCTTGTTACATCTCTCCCTTTGGATAATGTGATGATGGATATAATCTCTCCTTAATGTGATAATGGATATAATCTCTCCCTTTGAAAATAATCCCAAACAAATAGTTGACAGTAATGCCAGTCCTTTTTATCCATAATATATTCCTTGAATTTCCCAATCCATCAGCAATATAATAACTCTTGGTTCTTGGAGTAGATAAATACCTTGTTGTGTATAGACGTATCTTTGAAGTCCATTTATTTTCTTATATCAACATGTATGATATTCTGAT
Organism: Thuja plicata; assembly: GCA_018584345.1. Lineage (NCBI taxonomy): Eukaryota > Viridiplantae > Streptophyta > Pinopsida > Cupressales > Cupressaceae > Thuja > Thuja plicata. The sequence goes on from MU227699.1 coordinate 1,068,491, forward strand.
AATATGTAGGCTGATGCAACCTTCTAGTCATCTTACTGACCAGTACACAAGGGTCTGACCCCTAGTTTTTTTCTCACGTACTCAAATGCATCCTTGGGCAGTGGTTTGGTGAAGATATCAGCTAATTGTTCCTTTTATTGCACATACTCAAGTATCACCTCCTTTGCTTGAACTTATTCTCTTAAATAATGATAATTGATGGCAATATGCTTTGTTTTAGCATGCATGACTAGATTCTTGGAGATGTTTATCACAATAGTATTATCACAATAGATAATTAATGGTTCAAGAATTTGCATATGCATACCTTCCAGTAACTATTTGATCCATGCAATATTTGAGTATTTTTTAGCATAAGCAACATACTCTACTTTTGTAGTATACTAAGATATGCATCCTTGCTTCTTATTGATCCATGTGAAAAGTATGTCACCCATAAATAATGCTCCTCCAGTTGTGCTCTTTCGGTCATCAATGTTTCCAGCCCAATCAGCGTTAGTAAAGAACTTAAGTTCAAATTTGTCTTCTCTTCTATACCATAATCCATATTTCTCAGTATTGTTCAAATATCTTAGGATTCTTTTCACAGCTGGCATATGTGATTCCCTAGGATTAGCAAAAAATCTTGCAAATATTCCTACTGCATGTGCAATATCTGGTCTAGTATGTACAACATACATGAGTTTTCCAATCATTGATCTATACAAAGTCTTATTTACCTCAGATGACTTTTCCTCCTGTGTCAACTTACATCTAGTTTCCATCAGTGTTCCAACTGGCTTGGAATCTTCCATCTTGAATATTTTCAACACTTCCTTGATGTATTTGGATTGTGTAATGAAAATGCCTTCATTTTGTTTCATGATCTGTAGACCAAGAACGAACTTGATCTCTCCAAACATAGACATCTCAAATTATTTGCTCATTTAATTTGTAAATGATTTGCATAGCATATCATTTCCACTAAATATGATGTCATCAACAAATATTTCAGCAATCAAAATGTTAGCATCAGTATCTTCCTTCAAATAAAGATTATTGTTTTCACTAGTCCTTACAAATCCAATACTTATGAGATAGGAATGAAGTCTTTCATACCAGGATCTTGGTGCTTGTTTCAATCCATACAAGGATTTTTTTAGTCTACATACCATGTTCCTCTTGTATGGATCAACAAACCCTTCTGGTTTCTCAATGTATACCTCTTCCTCAAGTATTCCATTTAGGAATGTAGACTTGACATCCATTTGATATACCTTGAATCCTTTAAATTCAGCATAAGCAAGTAATATTCTCACTCCTTCTAGCCTAGCAACGGGTGCAAAGTTTTCTCCATATTCAATCCCTTCTTCTCGTGCATACCCCTTGCATACTAGTCTTTCTTTTTTTCTGGTGACTTCTCCATTCTCATTCAGTTTATTTCTGAATATCCATTTTGTACCGATGACATTCTTGTCATCTGGTCTTGGTACAAGTGTCCATATCTTGTCTTTCTCAATATTCTCAATTTCTTCATTCATAGCACTAATCCATTATTCATTATCAAGTGCAGCATTGACATATTTTGGCTCAAAATCATAAATTAGACATCTTGTGTTTAGAGACTTACTTCTAGTTCTCATACCAGCCTACTTGTCTCCAATGATCTAGTTCTATGGATGGTTCCTTCTGAAATACTTGGAAAGTACAGGTTCAATTCTTTGTCTATCATCTTGATCATCATTTTTTCCTTCATTATGATCTCCATCACTTGGTACATCATCTTCAGAAATATCCTAATTTTTGTTCTTTGCAGCCTGATGCTCGGTTACAATATTCTATTGCTCGGGATCTATACATTGTTGGTCAGGTAGAGTGTCAGGTTCTTTATTGTAAACAAATTTTTTGTAGTTCTCTGGTTCTTTTATGCTTTCCTTTTCATTCTTCTCTGTAAATTCATCTATCTTTACATTTTCACTTTCAACAATTTTGTTAGAGGCTTTATTGAGATATTTATAGGCTTTGCTCTTGGTGAAATACCCTAGAAAGATTCCTTCATCACTTTTGCAGTCAATCTTTCCATTTCTATCATCTTTTAAGATATAACATTGACTACCAAAGATTTGAAGTAACTTACATTGGGTGTGTGACCATACCATAGCTCATAGAGTGTCTTCTTGGTGTCTTTCTTCAATTGTACTTTGTTTAATGTGTAAATAGAAGTACTGACAACTTCCCTCCAGAAGATTTGGGTGATTCCTTTCTCTATCATTAGTGTCCTTGCACAATCAACAATGGATAAGTTCCTTCTTTCAGCAATTCTATTTTGTTGTGGTGTTCTCAGTGCAGAGACCTGTCTTTTGATTACATGCTCATTGCAAAAGTTAGTGAATTTATTTGAAATAAATTCCCCTCTTCTATTTGATCTTAAGAATTTTAATTCCTTACCACTTTGTTCTTCTACCATTTCTTTGTATCATTTAAACATCTTGAATGCTTCTGATTTATCTTTTAGAAACATAATTGTCATCATTCTAGAGTAATCATCAACAAAGAGAATAAAATATCTATCACCATAGTAACTCTTTATCCTCATGGGTCCACATAGATCAGTATGGACTAATTCTATAATGGCATCAGATGTATGGGTTTTTCTTTTGAAACTAGACTTTGTCATCTTACCTTTTTGACAATTTTGCACATGATGTTGTCAGGCTTAGTCATCGTTGGTAAGCCTCTTAAATTTCTCTTTTTTCTTATCTTTATCATGTTGTCAAAGTTCACATGACACAATCTTTTGTTCCACAACCATATGTCTTCATTTTGAGCCATTAAGCAACTGGTGTCAGTATCATTCAGATAGAATAAGTTACCTTTTGTCTGCTCATCGGTACCAATCAACCTTCCTGATTCATTAAAGATCTTTTTCCTTCTTATTTTCAAATTCTACTCTGTAACCTGAATTTTTCTACTGAGAAACACTTAACAAATTATAATTCAGTCCTCTAACCTAGTAAGCATTTTCATATTTTATCAGGTTATTCAACATTATAGTTCCTTTACCTTCAACTAGACAAGGTGTATCATTACCCATTCTTACTGAACCACCATTGTAGTATTCAAAATTTTCAAAATTTTGTTTGCCACCAATCATATGGTGCATGCAGCCACTATCTATGATCCAGACATCATTTTTACTAACCTTAGATATGAGTATGGTTCTACATACCTTTCTTCATCTTCATCTGAATCATCTTTTACTACCAAAAACACCATCTTGATGTCTTCATCAGATTCGGTGTTAGTATCTTCATCTTTGCATTTAGCTAGGTAACTGGCCTTCTTTCCTTTGTCCTTAAAGTCTCGGGTATCTCTTCTTTCTTATTGTTGGTTTCTTCTATAATCACCTCTGTCAAACTTCTTTTCAAATGACCTATCATTACTTATGTCATCTTTTCTCCTGTTAGGACATCTTGCAGCAAAGTGTCCAATCTCTTTACAATTAAAACATACAAGTGGTAATTTACCTTTGTATTTACCTTTGCCTCTCTGCATTCTTGTTTCCATAAGTTCTTCAATTTCATCAAGATCTTCTTCTTCACTTTCACTCTCACTATCTTTTCTCATAGTGTGTTTATGACTTGATTTACTTATTCTCAAAGAAGATTTGAATGCAAACTCTATGTTTGGTAAGACACTATTATCAAATTTATTCATCTCAAATGAAATCAATCTTCCAATCAAACTATCTAGAGTAACATTGTTATTTGCTATTGCTCTCATTTCTTGTATGGTATATACTCTGATAGCATAAGTAGGTAGTAAGGTTCTTAGAATTTTACTTACCATTGTATCTTCATCTAGTACACCTCCAACTCCTCGGATAGAATTGACTACCTCTTTGATTCTTGTGTTGTACTGTGTGATGTTTTTACCTTCTTTCATTTTGAGATCATCAAACTTTCCTCTAAGGCTTTCTGCCTTGGCTCTCAGAATATTTTTATCACCACCATGTACAAGCTTCAATTTGTCCCACATCTTCTTTGTATTTGTGCATCTTTTGACATCTTCAAATTCAGCATCAAAGACTGAGGAAGCAAGCTCTATCATTATGCAGTTGTGCTCATTCTTCTCTCTCATTTGTTCAACTATGGGTCCTCCTATGGGCAACACATATTCAGTATCTAAGTATTGAGTAACATCATTTCCAATACCTGATAAGTGGATTCTTATCCTGCTTTGTCATGAAGCAAAGCTATCTTTTTTCAGTTTGAGCACATCTCGTCTGTTCATCTTGTGATCTTTAGCTTGGGCCTTGAAACCTTCCTTCTAAGCACACAAGCTCTGATACGAATTGTTTGTAATAACTAAGAGGGGGGGTGAATCAGTGGCCTCAAAAATTAATCCTTAAATCAACCCTTCAAACTTAGTACCACAAAATTATACCTCTAGTTATCTTTAGTCCTGTAAGATGAATGCCTCCAAATTACTACTTGTTGGAATGCTTTGTAAAACCTTCTACTATATGTTAACTGATAATAAGTTTGTTCATTTACCAAAATAGAGTAAATAACTAGTGTATATTGATCAATCCAAATTTACTTATGTGAAATGCAAAACAATAAAGTAATGACCCATACACACATGACACATGGATTTTTAATGTGGAAACCTTGTTAAGGGAAAAACCACTGGGACCAGTACCCCAAATTTTCACTCTTCTGAAGTGAGCTTGGTGAAGAGCCAACCCTGTTAAAGGTTACAAACACACTGTTTGGTGTGACCTTGTTAGAGGATTTAAATGAATAGTTTGTCACTTATTATCTGGCATCTAATGCTACCATCCTTGATCAAACACTCACTTGGCCTTTCAATAGGTATCGGGCATATCCAATGCTACTTTATATGATCAAACTTTTTGATACTCCTTGGGATGTATCTCAATTAGAAAACACTTTTAAGTCCTGCTCGGTTAAGAGACTTGATGCTTCAATGTTTAAACTAAAATAGTAAAGTGATATGTTCACATATACAACTAGAATTGTAGATTTTCAGATCTATTGTAAGTGCATTACCTTCTGATCAATGTTATCAATTCAATACCTTTGCTCCACACTATTCTTCTCTGTGATGTTGTATCACTATTCATTGATGTCTACAGAATTTATCTCTTTCCTTACCTTGATTAATCAGGTCAGAATGAAGACTTTCTTCTCCTTCAGAATCTCTTCAACATCTATTATTTTGTCACTCCCCTTATTCATATTGAATAATCTTGTCTCTTATATAGACATGATTTTTACCATTTCTTGGCTTTCTTGATCTTGGTGTGATCCACAATTCTTGCCAATTAGATTTAAAGCAAAACTCTAGTTTTATCTCGTAGAGATCCTCTTGCCAACTGGACAAAGCAGCTCTAAATCCTTTACTTATTATCTTGGTCTTTATCTTGTCTATTAAAATAATGATAAGTACCAGTTAAGTCTATATTTAGCTCTTGATAGCTAAGCATTTTTTCATTTCTGAACTCTTTGTTCTGTTGGTCAATACTTTAGTTAGTTGTCGGTGACAACTGACTGTTCCATCGGTGTGACTTCAATTGTTTTCAGGATCTTCATCCGTTGGGCAATACTATAATTTTGTTCATCGAGTTACACTATACTTTGCTTGTCGGGTAACACTGTGACTTTTCTCATCGGTAATGTTATGCTTTTGCTCATCGGGTAACATTGTGACTTTTCTCTTGTTGGTTTACTCTGACCGTCGGTGTGCACTCCTCACTTTGTGAATACTTAAATTTTATGCATTAATGATAGCATAGCCTTTGATTCATTGGTTCTTTGAAGTCTTTAGCAATATGTTCATGACCATACAGATTATATCAAGTTGACATCAATGAAAATACAATACATTAACTAATTTAATGCCTTGCATGATCATCAACTTAACATCTTCAAACATTCAATCATTTATAGTTCATCAGACTTTGTTATGTGGCTTAGTTTAAAGATAAGACAATGGGTAAGTTTGACTAGGACCTATTGACTAGTTTGATAGTTTTGCCTTGGTTCTGTTGAAGCTCAAACTTGTTGTATGACATCATTCAATGCCTATTTGAAATGAGAAAGAATTGCTCTATGTACAAAGGAGATTTATTATATAATTGTCTCACTTTTTCAATTTTTTTTGTTGTCTTGGACAGTTTTCTTAGGAATTTTTGCCAACATTTTTTTTTCAGGACACTTTTGTGATGTTTTTGTTTTTTTGATGGACTTTTTCCAAAAATAATAGATTTTTCAGACATTTTATGATTTTTTATTATTTTTTCAAGACATTTTTTTTATTTTTGTTGATTTTTCAAACAATTTATGATTTTTATTGATTTTTTAAGGCATTTTAAATCACTGAATGAGGTGAAAGATATATGTCAAGATTTATTTATAAACATGATTTTATTTATTTGCCCTGGTGTCTAGCAATGCATGGAATTTTATGGAGGGATGAATGAGTTGATGGGATGGCAATGGATGGGGGTAGCTTATTATGGAATTAGAATTGATTTGGATGCAAGGGCTATCTCACAATGGGATAACGTGTTTACCCCAACTAAGGGATTGGATATGTGGCTATGTAGGCAATGGCATGATGCATTGAATGATATGGGGTCTATGGGAAATGACATGTCAAGAAGTTTTTTGAAAATATGCTCTTCATTTTTATGTCATTAATTTTGATCAAGACCAAGAAAGGGATTTGGGATAGGCAATATTTGACATGACAATGGATGACAAAAGTAAGGGATGAATAAAACAAAGGATTTTTATTGTAGGGTATGGATTAAAGTGAAGCGGGTAGGAAGTAGGAAGCCTTGTCAAGATCAAAGATGGAAAAAAGGATATGGATGGATGTGGGAGGTAGGATTGCATGAATGAAACTTGCCCCCAACTGTAGAGGGTAATGAATTAAACATGATAATTGTTTGCTAGGATTTCATCATGGTAATTTCCCAAGGTGCCAAAAAAATTGTTTTTCACTGTAGGATGAATTATTTCTTTTGATTTTGATTTTTTGTGTTACACAAGATGCTTGTTTGCCAGGTTTTCATCAACGTAACTATTTTTTTTTCTTTTTTAATTTTTTTTGTATTTTTGACTTTTTGTAGGATAATGGAAGTAGGAAATGACATGAAGGAAGGACTCAATCATCCTTTTCTTCATATATTACTCCTGAAGGACGTGCTATATAGACCATGGCTATTTAAATTATGCTCAAAGATGTTGATGGGGTAATGGAAAAAGGGGATGAAATGCGTGATAAAATGGACAAGGGTAAGGGTTTATGCATAGGATTGGATAAGGGGGTGGAAGGATGGACAATAGGTGTTAGATGATGAATAGTGTGCTAGAAGAATTGTGTATGGGTGGATGGATTGTTGGCAAGATCAACAATGGCACATACCTTGAGGGATGGTGTAATGATGGAAGGAAAATAGGTTTTGGATTTGATGGAGGAATGGATATTGATTTTAGGACATAAGGACCCATAATAGAATTAGAAGGTGATAGGAATTTAGATGGAGGGATATCAATTTTGGATTTTAAATTGATTTTTCTTTGGGACATTATGCTTCGAGGGGTCACTTAGGAATCCACATGGTTTTTAATTTTTTATTCTTGTGTGGGTCCTTGGAATGCATTGCTTGCATAAGGGATTTAGGCCCATATAGCTTTTGAATTATTTTTTTTCTTAACTAGCCTTTGTGGCCTTTTATATATTTGTTTTTTGTTTTGGATCACATTTTGTTGTTTTTACACGTTGATTCGAAAGGACATGTTGATTCTTGATTGCATGTGGATTGCTTGACTTATGGACTTTATGCTTGAAATCCAAATTTCTTGGAAGGGAAGTGGTATTCATGGGTGGATAAGAATTTTATGGAGGCCGTTTGGATGGTTAGGTGGTTCTCAAATATGTGTGAATTTGTTGACTTGTATGTGGGAAAGGGTAGGTGGATTGTGAACTAGTGGATGGAGGAATATATGGACCTAAGATGAATGGAAGGGATGAGGTGGAAGGCATATGATTGGGTTTATATAGGGGAATGTGTGATTTAGGAGGGATACCAACATATTTATGGTGAAATATATATCCCAACCCCTGATAGTATGGATTTAGTTTGATATCAAGGAGTTCATTTTCTGACAAATATTCTTGGCAATTGGATATCAATTATTTTTTAAATAAGATGCTAGCCCATTTTGATGTGGAGGATACATATATGTAATAGTATGACTACAAAGTAGACCAGACTGAATGAAATTGGATGAACCAAGTTGATATGTAATAGGCTCATTATTAACTTTGATAGGGTTGATGGAATCTTGAGGTAGACATGGGATATTATGACAAGGATATGGATGGATGATGGGATCTTGTGGTGGACAGGAAGGATTATGACATGGATATGGAGGGATTATGGGATCTTTTAGTGGATGGGGAGGATTATGACATGGAGATGGGTGGAAGATGGGATCTTGTTGTAGACCTGGAGGATTACTTTGATCTTGAGATGGAAGAGGATCATTAGATGGAGTACGAGGGATATCATGGTCTTTCTTAGGAGGTATATTATGAATGAGACTTGGAGGAATGATTTTCTCTTGGGAGGGAAGGAGATCATGTTGGACAACAAAAAAATGGATAAGGGGATAATCATGAGATTATGGCAATATGGGATCTTCGTTAAAGATTGGATGATACTGGACATTCTTGGTATCTTGATCTTGACCAATTTTAGGACTTGTTTCCTCACATTTTGGATTATCCTCTTGACATGGCGTATGAGTTTGGATATGTATGGTAGATTATTGAAAGGGCTCAATGCTTGGGCATGATGGGAATGGAATTTGACTGGAACTCCTTGGAGTAGTTTTTCTTGGGAATGGGGCATATGGTGCCATTGGTTCTAAGACTGTTGAATTATAGAAGGGACTGACTTTAAAGAATGGATAATTGGAAAGGTGTCAACATTTTATGTATCGTATGATGGAGATGGTGTGGATGGATGAATGGTGGAAGATAGGGAGGCTGCTTATGGTCCATTTCTAGACACAAGTATATGATTTTGATAAATTTTGGGGTTAGTTTCTTGATATATGTTTAACTCCTTATTCAGTAATTTAAAATATTCTAAAACGCTAAATAAGAATCCATGATTATTTGGAAGAATACAAGAATCCATCTGATGTTTGTCTCATTGTGACTTTGAGATTGACATGTGAAAGAATTAAATTAAGGTATATACAAGACAACTGGGTTAGGACTCTAATTTTTTGGATTTTTGGATTTTGGAAATGCAAAGACAATAAGGGAAATGACAGTAAGGGAAAAAAAAATTTGGATTTTTGAAGGTTTTGGATGCTAATTCAAACTAGGAATGAACAACTAGAATTATTTCTAAGGTGTAGGTAATATGCCCTAAGTGAGATTCTAGAAACTTAGAAGGAAACCCTCTAAGGAAATATCTGAATAATTTTGTGGACTACCTTGAATTCAAAAAGGTAGAACAAAAATGACAAATTCTAGAAATGATGTATGACTAAGACAAATGTTGACCAAAATGAAAGATTCCTAGGACAAGGCAAGTAGATAAAGCTATGGATTGAAATTTCAATGAATTCAAGATAATACATAAAACCACTATAGGAATGTCCTAAGAAAATGCACCCTCTAATTTGACAAATGACTATAGAAAGTGTAATACTAAACCCTAGGATATGCAAGCTATTTTTTTGGGATTTTAAGATTAAAGTGATGACTATGAAAAAAATTAAAATGAATATGCAAGTTTATAAAGTCTAAATGTAAGGATGCTTCTAAGATACAGGATATGAACTTCTAATATGCAAGGGTATGTTGATCACACACCTCACCTGAACTTGGTTAGATATAAGAAAATTCTGGGGTTTTCCCCACGTCTTGTTTATATATCAGTCAAAAGGATTTACTGATTTGAGTTCATCCTCTAAGAAAGAAGCGCATTACCATGACATGCCTCTCTAACAAAATAAATAGGTTTTTAATCTAACAGAATGTGCAAGCACACACAATGCCTAAAACATATGATTAATTGAATTAAGCACTAAAAGTCAAATGTTAGCTAATATAAATCATCCATACAAGAGCATGGGTTCATTCTTAAGCACAAACCAAATGAGATATACCTTGTTCAATTTTAGATGCACCAATCTCAAATATATATTTTTTACCTTGTTCAATTTGTTAACCACACGTCAATTTTAAACACCAAAATGAAATGTGAATTTGTGATGTACATTCATACACTGTTCATTTTAGGTGCACTAAAAGATTGATTAATTGATTTTAGATTAAAAATTTAAACCTGCTTCCACACCACAAGCTATAAAGAGAAAGTTAGTACCAAAAATCTAGCAATTAGTTTTGATTATCCATGAGTGCACTAGGGTTAACATAATGACAATTCAAAGTTTGAGTGGTTTTACTTACCGTGTCCAGATATGTGGTAAAAATTCCTTCGTATCTAATTTCTACTTCCAATTCTACAATTCATTGCTTGTGAGTTTGTCCTTAGTTCTGTTTTATCTCTCTTTCTATTTTTCGTTGTTCAATGGGATCTTGGATCTTCACTTTTTATGTTTACATAGTCAAGTGTGTTATTTTATTACAATAAGTGCATTAACTTAAAATAATAAGTGCATTGAATTACAACAGAGAATCAGAATTATAGACAGGAGAGAAATTTTATGACGGTCAAGTGCATAAGTACGTCATTAGAAACCATAAAGTGCATCATTAGAAACCATAAAGTGTGTCATTTGAAACCATAAAGTGCATCGCTAGAAATCAAAGAGATTTCATTGGAAACCATAAAGTGTGTCATTGGAAACCATAAAGTATGTCATTAGAAACCATAAAGTGCATCATTGCAAACCATAAAGTGTGTTGTTAGAAACCATAAAGTGTGTTGTTGGAAACCATAAAGTGCATCATTAGAAACCGTAAATTATGTCACTATAAACCATTAAGTGTGCCAATCCGACTTGTATTTGCACATTATGAAAATAGATTAAATAAGTTGGGTGATTCACGTCGTGTTCACCATTTGTAATTGAGGTATACCTATCTGGTACTCATAGGCCTGCAATAACAATAAGATCTCAAACACAAGAAGATCGTTATTAGTAGTTAGTATCCCAATATCAAGAAAGAAAGTAAGATAAACAACAAGCATAAATTATTAATCAATATGAAATCATTTCAAAATAATGAATATGAAAACCATGTAGTCCTTCCTTGTTGTTCTCCTTATCTATGCAATGTTGGGCTCTCAAAATGAGTGCTCGAGGTGTGCCGACATAATAATTCAAAGCATAATTTTGGTTTCATGTATTTCTCGTGATTGTGGTTTCAAAATAAGAGAATTAACTCTCTATTTATAAGAATTTTAGAGGTTCTAATTAGGATTCCTTGATTTGTGGGATTAATTATCTGTGATTGAAGAGTGAACTCAGATTGATTGAAGAGTTGACTCACTTGATTTCTTTGTTAACAAGATTGATTAATCTATCAACAAAATAGATTGAAGATTTGACTAATGAGGTGAAATAGAAGACTGAATAGATTGATTAGTTAGGAGAGAGAATTGTGGAGTTAGAAAGTGTGATTGAGAGGTTAACCAAAACTTAGTATAAGATAGAGTTGGAGGAATAAGTATAAATTAAAATAAATATAAAATTCATTTATTTTCACATGAGGGAATATAAATAAATAATTAAATTTATTTATTTATGAGAGGAATAAATAGTTTAATTATATAAATATCATTTATTTCATTATGAGTGGGGATTTGATTTATGTAATATTATATGTGTGTAATAATCACAAAGAGGGAATATTAATTAAATAGCATAATTATTTAATTAATTAAAATGTCATAGAGAAGAATTAAATAATTTTAATTATTCAATTACTTTATAGAGGAATAATTGATGAATAATGTTAATAATTAAGTAACTAATTAAAATTACTTAATTATGAATTAAAAGAAAAATGATAAAATTGAATTTAGAAAATAGTAGAATGACACAATTTAACTAAATAACAAAGATTATTTATTAAATTAAGAGGAATAATAATTAGGTCATTGTGTTAAAGAGGCAAACCATTTTTAAGTGTCTACACCTCCAAACTACACATCCACTCCAAGCTCTAATCTCTCCCACTCCACATCCACTTCTACATCCTTCTTCATCAAAACTAGGGAAACAACTACAATAAGGGAAACTCCTTCACCTCCATATACTTTGTCTCCCCCATCTCCCCCATCATATTCATCTCCACTCTTACCACTATCTCTACCACTCCCATAGTCTCTCCCTCCATGTCTCTCACCAACTCCATTTCTCCTTCTCATTTCTTATTTTCCCCTCCACTCCTCCACTTGTCTCTCTATTTGGAACATCTCAATATGAATAAAAATACTTGGATTTGTAAGGGGAGTAGGACTATGAAGCATCTAATAAGCATCATACTTGGGAATATACCCAAATATACTAGTGTTGATCTCCACCACCACTGCATAGGAGCCAAGTTATCAAGCTATGCATATGCTACTTAAGGAATGATAATAGATTATCACTCACACACCTCTCTATGCATCCTGGTAAATATACTAAACCCCACAAACACACCCTATATTTCACTGACTATTTTAAAATCTAGTCAGGAAGCTAAATATTAATAATCCTCTATGACTACGGAATGTATCCAATCAAACATCTCTCCTTCTAGCAGTATGGTAGATGGTGGTCATCATCGTCCCAGGTAACACAATATCTATATGGTCACAATTTTAAATCCCTCATAATATATAATTGATGGTGCTATTATAATTTGTGCCCAACCTATCTCTTTTTTACTGCAATTGATTAATTGTATACATAAGGATACCTACCTCTAATTATCTATCAAAAATAGGTCTACAAATGGCAATGTGCTTCTATACCTAAATCTATAGTAGTGTAACTCCACAACCTGATGATTGAGCACCTAGATAACCTATGGACTAAAGATGATGATGTAGCATACCAAGAATGTGGGGCCCCATGCATAAACCAATCTATCCACATATCTCATATCATTTACCCCCATCCCACTAAAAACCCATTTCCCCACCAATATTGAGCTAGAATGCCTACCAAATCTACACATAGTGCAATAAATAATTGTTGAAGACAATTTTTCCATTGTGTATTGTCATTGATGCTACACAAATGTAGTAATATTACACAAATGTCTAAGCCTAACCGGACATAGTTAGTGTATGTCAAGCTCTCTCAAGCATTGAAGAAGACTCCAGTAATAGCCAAGTGATTTTCTATATTAACCAAGTTCTATCAGGATATATAGTAAGTTTTGTTTCATCCAAGTAATGGTCGTGCATCGAAGGATTATAGTGTTAACCAAGTTATACATTTAGTGTCATCCGACTAACAATAGTTTACATTTTATGTTTAATTGGTTAATTGCAGCTGATAGATTTGAGTTTTATTATTTATTTGGAAGGGTATTCAAGCCGACTTGACAAGGCTTATCATATATATACAAGGTCAAGTTTGGATTGAATATGGTGTAGTAGTTTTGATATGAAGAATGAAGGTGAAAGTAAGAAGGAATTATGATTAAGGAAAGAATATCCAGACCAAGCTGCAAAAGAATATTTGATCAGTGAGGATCCAGTTAAAGCCAAAATAGATATCTAAATCTGCAAAGTTAGTTGCTTCTTCAATTAGTTCAATTCATTGTTACTCTCTAACAACTGTAACAATGATCCAAAATCTCTTAACAAAGTAGACTTAACAGTCTTTTCATAAATCCTCTCACAAGGTGTCATTTCTACATTAAAGTGTTTGAAGACCTCTAACAAGGCCACTCATTACATGGTGATTAAATCCTCTAACAGGGTCACACCTAACAGTGTGTTTTGTAACCTTTAACAGGGTTGGCTCCTAACAGAGCTCATTTTAGAAGAGTGAAAAATAGTAACTAGTTGCAATTGGTGGTTTACCCAAACTGGTTTTCCATGTTAAATCTTGGTGTCATCTATGTATCTATTATTTGCTTTATGAATTATGTTTCTGCACTTAATCACTAAAGGTTAGTCACATGTAATATGTTAAGATTGCTTTGTTAACCGAGTTATGGCATAATATATTTTTTTAACCGAGCAGAGCGATAATTTTGTTTAAGACATCTAAAGGACATGGATTTGTTTTTGTGGTAACTGATTCACCCCTCCCCTCTTAGTTACTCAACTCATTTCCAACAATTGGTATCAAAGAATTTGGTGCTTTCAGGGAAGGTTTCAAGGCCTAAGTTAAAGACCAAAGATGTCTTACAGAAGGGAGATCCCCAAGCTTAAAAAAGACAACTTTCTTGCATGGCAAGAGTTTATGAGGCTACATTTATCTACTATTGGAGATAATGGTTTGCAATTCTAGGACAACAATTCTATGGAACCACCTAGACCTATGTCTATGGACCAGATGGTGGACATGAAGAATCATAACATAATGATGATTGATATAGCTTCTTCACTCAGCTATTTGGAATTTGATGAAGTCAAGGACTACCCTACTGCCTATGATATGTGGAAGAAACTTCATGAAATCCATGGAGGAGATGACAACGTAAAGAGAGCCAAAGTAGAGAGTCTCAGAGGTTAGTTTGATCAGATGAAAATGAAAGAAGGAGAAGACATTACAAAATATAGTGATAGAATCAAGAAAAGTGTCAGTGCAATCAGAGTTGTCGGTGGATAGATTGAAGAAAAAATAGTATTTAGTAAGGTATTGAGAAATTTATTTCCTATCTATGCAATTAGAGTTTTAGCTATTCAAGAGATGAGGTGTAGTAATGATATAACTCTATATGCATTGGTTGGAAGGCTAACAGCTTTTGAGTTGGATAATTTTGACAATTATTCTTCTAATCCTAGCAATTTTGAGTCTGCATTTAAAGCTAAATTAAGCCTTGGTAAGAAGGATAGAAACTCAAGAAGAAAATAGATTGAAAGTGATGATGAATCTGATGATAAAGATCTAGAAATAATTGAAGCACTTCTTGCAAAAAGAGATGCCAAAGGAAAAGAGAAATACAAAGGAAGAATACCATTGATTTGCTTCTCATGTGGCAAAGTTGGCCACATTGTTGCTAAGTGTCCAAACAAAGAAGACAAAGATGAGATAAAGTTCAACAAGTACAAAGGCAAGAAATATTTCAAAAGTTACAAAGCTACAAGGACAAAGGTAAGAAATCTTGCTATATTGCAAAAGATTCTGATAGTAATGAAGATGAAGATGAAATGGTTTACATTGCTATTAAGGATGAGTCACATAATGAAGAAAATGAAAAGACTACACTTTTCTCTCTTGTTAGCACAAATGACACTTGGATAATTGATAGTGGTTGTTCTCACCACATGACCGATGATTAAAAAAAAATTGAACATCTTGAGCAATATGATGGTGGGAGTGTCAGATTTGGAAATAATGAACCTTGCTATGTGAAAGGTAAAGGTTGTATTACTCTAACTGAAGGAATCAGATGTGATAATTCTTATTGGGTTGAAGGACTAAGGCATAATCTATTGAGTGTGGCACAGTTGAATTAACATTGGTTTCAAGGTAGAATTCATGAATGGTAAGGCCAAGCTCCTAGATGGTAAGGGAAACCTAGTTGGAACTGGCAAGAAAACAAAAGGTAATCTATTCTATCTTGATCTCACTAAAAGTTCATGTTTTATTGCACAAGTAGAAGAAAGTTGGTAATGACATAAAATATTGTGTCATGTAAATTTTGATAACCTAGTCAACATAAACAAGAACAAAAGAGTAAGAAGTATTCCTATTTTGAAGAAACATGAATTGGTGATATGCAAACAATGTCAAATTGGGAAGATGGGCAAAACTAGTTTCAAGAGAAAGAATTAAAATACTGACGAAGTCTTGGAGTTAGTGCATACTGATCTATGTGGACCAATTGGAAAAAAAATTTACACTAGAGAAAAGTATTTTATTCTATTTGTTGATGATCACTCTAGAATGATGACTGTTATGTTTCTCAAAGAAAAATCAGAAGCTTTTCAGAAGTTCAAGTGGTACCTTGCTAGAGTTGAGAAGGAAATTGGAAACTAACTAAAGTGCCTAAGATCTAATAGAAGATGTCAATTCATTTCCAATGAGTTCAATGAATTTTGTAATAAAAGAGGAATCAAGAGACAAGTATCTACCCCTGGTACACCACAGCAAAATGGAATAGCAGAAAGAAGAAATGGATCTATTATGGAATGTGTAAGAACTTTGATGATTGAAAATAATGTTACAACCAAATACTAGAAGGAAGCTATCAGCACTATAGTTCATACCTTGAAAAGAGTTGAACTAAAGAAAGGTACTGATTAGACACCCTTTGAATTATGGTGTGGCTATAAACCCAATGTTCATTATTTCAAAGTATTTGGAAGTAAATGTTACATCTTAAAGGAAGAAAGGAATGGAAAATTTTGATGTAAAAGGTGATGAAGGCATATTCCTAGGCTACTCCTATAAAATCAAAGCATATAAATGTCTAAATCTTGCTACTCGTAAATTCATAGTGATGAGTTTGTAGAGAGAAGAGAAGAACAGAGCGATAAAGAGCCTGAGGACTATAGAAACTTTGTGTATTATGAACATGATACTATACCTAAGACACAAGCAATGGTGATTGGGCAGCATCCATGTCAACCACTGAATTCATCAGCACAAACTTTGTTACAACCAATACAACCTGAGTTGCATCGTGCGCAACCCGAGCTGCTGACAGAGGAAACTGAGTCAAACAAAAGGAACTGAGTCTCAGATAGAGGCAATCGAGTCTTAGACAGAGGAACCTAAGTCTTGGTCAGAAGAGCAGAACATAATTTTTGAGCATGATGAGCCAATTGAAGCAAGCCTAGAATCAAATAAGAAGGAACTTGTACTTGCCAAATATGTCAGAAAGCATCATGCACCTAAGAAAATAATTGGAGATTAGACAAAAGGTATAATGATAATGAAAAAACATAAAGGTACACATTTTCTTAGTGAATTTGAACCTAGATCCATTAAAGATGCTTTGAATGATGAAAGTTGGATAGAAGCCATGAATGAAGAGATTGAGAAAATAGAAAAGAACAAGACCTAGACTCTTGTGCCTAGAATAAAAGACAAGGATGTTATTGGTACTAAGTGGGTATTTATAAATAAGTTGAATGAAAAAGGTGAAGTTTCTAGAAACAAGGCAAGATTAGTATGTAAAGGATATGATCAAGAAGAGGGTATTGATTATGGAGAAACTTTTGCTCCTATTGTAAGACTTGAAGGAGTCATAACTCTTCTAGAATATGTTGCACATAAGGGATTCAAGGTATATCAAATGGATGTAAACTCTACATTCTTGAATGGAATTTTGGAAGAGGAAGTCTATATTCAGAAACCTGAAGGTTTTGTTGATCCTAACAAAAGGAATATGGTTTTCAAATTGCACAAAGCTTTGTATGGACTGAAGCAAGCTCCTAGAGCTTGGTATGAAAGACTGCATGGTTACCTGGTAAGTATTGGATTTCAAAGAACTAATGATAATAGTAGCTTGTACATCAAAGAAGGACCTCAGAACAAGATACTATTGGCAGAGATATTTTTTGATGATATACTATTCACTGGATATGATGATTTATGCAAACCATTCTTTAAAGTAATGAGTAAGGAATTTGAGATGTCTATGTTTGGATAAATTAAATCATTTATTGGTTTACAAGTTCAACAGATGAAGGATGGTATCTACATTACTCAGTCTAAATACATCAAAGAGATACTAAAGAAATTTGGAATGGAAGATACCAGACCAGTTGGGACACCTATGTCTACTGAACATAAGTTGTCTAAGAATGATGACTCAAAGGAGGTAAATCAGACTACCTATAGATCCATGATTGGTAAAATTCAATATGTTGTTCACACTAGGTCTGATATTGTATTAGCAATTGGTATTGTTGCAAGGTTTTCATCTAATCCTAGAGAGAATCAATTGATGGCTATCAAAAGGATTATGAGATATCTTAAGGGCACTGAAGATTATGGATTATGGTATAAGAAAGGAGGAAACTTTGATTTTAAAACTTTTACTGATGTTGATTGGGCATGAAGTGTTGATGACAAGAAGAGCACCAGTGGTGGAGTGCTCTTTCTTAGAAAGAGGTTAGTCTCCTAGACTAGCAAGAAATAGAATTTCATTTCTCAGTCTACAGTAGAGGTAGAGTATTTTGTTGCTATAGTGAATTGTTCAAATGTCATATGGTTCAAATAGATATTGTCAGGTATGAAGGAAGAAATCAAAGAATCGGTCGTTATCTACTGTGACAACACTAGTGCTATTAACATTTTAAAGAACCTTGTGATGCATACTAAGACTAAGCATATTGCAATAAAGTATCATTTCTTGAGAGAATTGGTTCAAGACAAGGAAGTAAGGTTGGAATATGTGAATAATAAATAACAAATTGCAGACATATTCATAAAACCTTTACCTAAGGATGCATTCTTGTATCTTAGAGGAAAGCTAGGGGTGATTCCCCTAACTGGGGCTCACTAAAACATAGATTAGTGATGCATAAACTGAGCTACAATGGAGATCTAACAAGTTGATGCAAGTTTATCAGAGCTTATTGCATATGAATCAGTACATCAAGTACATTAAAACTTCATTGGATGGTGTCTTTGGTATTGGATTTCAAAGAAGGAGAGATTATTCATGTCATGCCAAAGAAATCAGCATACCAGAGGGAGAAATTTTATCATAAATAGAGATTGATGTAAGAGGGATAATTATGTATTTCAATGATTGTGAAGACAAGGGGAGTTTTATGTATAAGGATCATAATGAAGCTAAGGACATTAATATTTTATTCTTATTTATGTTTCTCTAAAATTCATTGTATAATGACATGTTGTATTTCCATCAATGCCAAAGAGGGAGATTATTGAAGATAATTATTCAATTTTTTATTTTCATTGTTGTTACAGAAATATATACACAAATGCAGTGATATTACACAAATGTTTAAACCTAAACAAGAATGGTCAGTGTATGTCAAGCTCTCTCAGGCATTGAAGAAGACTCCCGTAATAACCAAGTGATTTTTTGCATTAACCGAGTTCTATTGGGCTATACAAAAATTTTGGTTTCAGCTGAGTAATGGTCGGGCATCGAAGGATTATAGTGTTAATCGAGTTATGCATTTAGTGTCAGCCGACTAACAAGAGTTTACATTTTATATTTAATTGGTTTTTCAGCTGATAGATTTGAGTTTTATTGTTTATTTGGAAGGGTATTCAAGCAGACTTGACAAGGCTTATCATATATGTACAAGGTCAACTTTGGATTGAATATGGTGTAGTAGTTTTGATATGAAGAATGAAGGTGAAAGTAAGAAGAAATTCAAATTAAGGACAGAATATCCAGACCAAGCTGCAAAAGAATATTTGATTAATGAGGATCCAGTTAAAGCCAGAATAGAGATCTAAATTTGCAAAGTCACTTGCTTCTTCAATCAGGTCAATTCATTTTCACTCTCTAACAATTGTAGTAGTGATCTAAAATCTCTTAACAGAGTAGATTTAATAATCTTTTCATAAATCCTCTCACAAGGTGGCATTTCTACATTTAAGTGTTTGAAGACCTCTAACAAGGCCACTCCTTATAGGGTGATTAAATCCTCTAACAGGGTCACACCTAACAGTGTGTTAGCAAATGAGATGCAGGATGCTATGGAGCCCTTCAAATCCAAGCTAGAAGAAATGGAGAAGGACCTGCTAATTAAGATTAAAAACAACAACAACGATGAGGAGATCACTGCTAGAGTCTAAGCTCTTGTGAAAGAAAAGTTGAGAGATATGAAAAAGCAAATCAGCCATAATGGGCACATGATAAGTATCATTCTCAAACATAGTAATGTAGGGCTTCAAGTTTCTGTTCAGAACCTGAAAGCATTATATGCTTATCTGGAGAGTAATCTGTTGGAAAATACTACAATTACTATAGATGAAAAAGCAAGGAGCTCCGGCCTAGGGACTAGAACCTGAAGGCATTAAAAGGAAATGCCCAGAGATTCCAAAAGAGATGAAAGCGCTGAAGGATTCCATTGACGAAATGGAAGAAATGCAGAAAGAGGCGGAGGAAGCCTGCTGTAGACACCCAAAAATGGACAAGCTTGTGACTTTACATTAAAAATACTAATTTTCATCTCTTAATTAATAGTTTTTTAATCGTTAATTAATCATCTATTTTCCTCTAAATTCATTCCCCAAATCATCTAATCTAATTCCCAAACTTAATTAAATAATTAATTTTATTTAATTAATTAACCTTAATTGATTAAATACCATTAATTAATTAATTAAATTTAATTTTCTATAGTTTAAATTCAAATATTTAAAATTATTAATTAAATTCTTCCAATTAAATTAATTTAATTTCATCAAATAAAGCAATTCTAAATCAAAAAGAATTCAATTATCTCACATGTTGAAAATATTAATTAAATAAATGAATTAAATATTCATTTATCT
>MU227699.1:1089206-1103740 GCA_018584345.1 Thuja plicata
CCACCCACCTCTTTAGTTCTAAAAGGTAACTCACAATTAGCTCTTTAGTCAACCAAACTCTATCTCCTCTTTACCAATTGAAGAGGTGGAGTTTACTGATGGCTTCTCCAGTTCCCTTTGATCTCAATCGTTTATCTCCCTATCCTCTAGTCTTTCTTGAAATTGTTCCCCTTTTACTACAATTGCCTGCATTTTTCCATAATTGATGGAAGTCTACCACAGTTAAACTGTTTATTGCCGCAATCGACCTGTTTATTACCACAATCGGTGATAAAGTACCGCAATCAACCATTCACTTTACCATAATCATTGGAGTTGTGCCGTAGTTGACTAGAGATATTTTACACCTATTTTGACCTAAAACCTTGAAAGAACTCTTCATTTTGTGTCAAAGACCAGCGTCTATCCCATAAAAATGCGAAGAACATTGTGTGAATCTCTAAACATTAAAGATCATCCCTTCTTTGAAAAGCATGATTATTGTCTAAAACATTGTTAGTTCAAAAGCTCAGACTCAAAATATCTTGATCTCATCATATCAAACATCATCAATATCTCTATCAAGTTACTTTATCCTAGGCAAAGGTCAAAAAATCTTATCTTTTTACATCATCACAACTTTGAGATCAAGATATATCAAAATCTATCCTTAGAATTACCCTTGTCCAAAACATAACTCGGACTTCCTTAGAAAGGTTATCATTTTTTGTTTTCTTTATATCACTTGTTTTAGTTACAAAATATGAACCACACTATGTCTCGAACACCTCATTGAGGGCCTTACACAAGGTTGAAGGCTAGAACACAACCTGATGAGTCATATATCAACAGATTCCCCACTTGGGAAATAGAGCAAGAGAATGATCCTTTTGTAAATACCAGTTCTGCTCTATTCATTGAACAACCTCGTGGGTCATCCTTTTTCCAAAATCTCACAGAAGAGGAGATTGAAGATGTTGAGAAAGATGCTTATTCTACACAATTAGTTGACGTTGTTGTAGAGAGGAATCCCGAATGTATCTTAGCCATGCTGATAAAGAAGGGAGTCAAACTCCCCACTAAATTCAGTGTGTCAACCATATGGCCCAAAAATCCTCTTGCAAGTCAAAACACTACTCAGTCCTCTCAGATACTACCTGTTGTTTCTCAAATCTTCCCACCATTGATAACACCCACATTGGCAAAGACGATACCCAATCAAACCAATTACACAAACCCAGCAAGTACATCTTCCACTCAAAGCATGACATGCTCACAACTAAGTTTACCCATGGTCACTAGTATGCCTCCACCTTCAGTCTCATGGCTTGGACAATCAAGCTCTCATACTATTCCTTCCATCCCACCAAATACCAATTATTCTGAAACTATGCCACTACTACAGTCAATTCCTACTAGTCTTGGGATCAACACCTCATTTCTGCAAGGATCTGTCTCTGTAGGTATGACTTACAGTCAATGCCCACCCAAGGCTACACCTTTGCCCACTCCAAAACCAATCCAACCTCAGAAATAACAGCCCCAGCTTCAATTGCCACAATTCCAACCCCAACCTTAGTAGCAGCAATATCAACCCCAGCAGTATCAACAAAAGTTCCAACAACAACAACATTCCCAACCCCAACAGCAAACACATCAAAACCCACCATGGGATACTCATGTTCCTCCATTTCAAAATCATGTGGTGGGTAATCAATATCAAGTCCCCAAGATGAAATCCTATGTTCCTACTCAAGGGACGCAAAGGTGCAGCCTCATACCTACTATAGCACAGAGGAACATCATCACACATCAGCCTCAGTATCAAATGGACATGTTGATGCGACAAATGCAAACCCTTCAAACCCAAATGATGGATATACAAAATTAGGGGAAAACTAAATCCTACACTGTAGAGGATTTATACCCATACCCCTTTGACCATTCTCTTCACATGTCACCATTTCCAACTCACTTCTTGATACAAAAATTTGACAAATATAGGGGCAATACCAACCCTATTGAACATATTCGAGAGTTTTTTGCTAGTTTCCTCAAAGTCGCACATGCTGAGACATATTTAATGCAACCGTTCCTACCAAGCTTAGCCTGACCAACAATGGAATGGTTCTCACATTTACCTCATGGCATTCAGTCTTGGGGTGAACTAGCTGAAAATTTCATCGCTCACTTCCATCGTAACATCGAGTGCAAGGTCGGTATCAAGGACCTTTGCAATATCAAACAGAAATATGGAGAGTCTTTAATGAAATTCCTATAGAGATGGAGGAATACTGCAAACTAAATGATGTATGATGTGCCCGAACAAGACCTAATAGTCATGTTCATTGACAATCTGATTCCAGACATGTCATTCACAACAGAATTGTAGTTACCTCCAAACTTCACACAACTCATCAAATGAGGAGTTCATTGTGAGCAGAACTTAGTCAAACAAGGAATCCTTGTAGATCCAACACAAACAAAAATGCAACAGACAAAGCTAAGTGGTGGAACAAAAACAAAAATGTCACCAATGATGGTGTCATTGATGTGAAGATAGTCAACTACACACAACCCAAGGTGTCACTGCAAGGCACGCCTGTGGCCAACCAACAACCCACAGGGCCCACTCAACAAGCATAAACTCAAAACCAACCTCCCTCTATCCAAGTAGTCACTATGTCAAACACTCAACAGTAGACTCAACGCAAACCACAGTTTCAATTCCAGCAATGAGATTTCACACCATTAGGAGAGCCGATAGAATCATCTTTACGGAAGCTGATACAATCCAACACTATCACTCTCCCAGAAATTAGGGAATTTGAACAAGGTTCCAACAAACCAAGTTGGTATAATGACAATGACTTCTGTGAGTTTCATCAAGTAAAAGGGCACAAAACACCTAACTATTACCGATTGAAACACGCTATGCAAGATCTGATTGACATAGGGGTCATCGATGTAACAAATACCCAAGCCAAAGGAACAACTGATCACACTATATTCAAAAATATATTTCATGATCACAATAAAGGGAAATCCTTCAGGTCTAGTGGATCATCCAAATAGCTCAGCTATACATATGCCAATAGTGATAACATCATTAATTGCCTCAATCCTTCAAATTGCCATGTGGCTACAATCACTATCAAAGACCAAGGTAAAAAATGTGTTGTAACAATGCGTCATACCAGATTTTTCTTGTAGGGAGTATCATCCTCATCTACTATATCTGCCAATCCTAATGCAACCTCAGATCCACAACCAAGCCTAGTGGATCAACTAAAGTGCACACCTTCCTAGATCTCCATGTTTTACCTATTGCGCATATCTCCACAGCATAAAATGGCACTCAACCAAGTCCTTCAGAATGCAGCTATCCCAAGGGACATAACACCCAAGAGCTTCCAAACAATGCTTAACCATATAGCTGCTAACAAACATGCAACATTCACAGACCGTGATGTGCCGCCACCTAAACTCCTGCATAATGATCCTTTGCACTTGCTTGTTTAGTTCCACAAAAGTGTTATCTGTAGAGTCCTTATTGATGGTAGGGCTGGATTGAACATTTTTACTCTAAAGTTAATCAAGAAACTAGGCTATTCAGAATCAACCATTGATGTCACAAGGAGGATAAATATCAGAGCTTACAATGAAGAGGAAAGATCCTCTAAAGGTATTATCATTCTACCTGTCTGTATTGGTCCAGTGGTCAAGAACACTCCCTTCTAGATCCTAGATCTTGAGTTGGGATACAACATGTTACTAGGAATACCATGGATACATGAAATGCAAGCCGTACCCTCAACATACCATCAATGCATCAAGTTCCCACACCAGGGAGAAGAAATCATCATAGAGGGAGATCCCAATACTGTAATGTGGTCCAAATCAGCACTGACAACCAGGTACCCTTAAACCAAGATTCAAGCATTCCATCCTCTTCAAAATCAACTCTTAAGGATGTCACACAAAAAGCGGGAAAAATATCCATTACCGACAAGGGTTGTGGTGAATACAGATATGAAGAGGCTTTCACTATCACAAACATGCCCCAGTTCCCAAGAACATATGGCATGCCACAACCGGTTATTATAACAGAAACTCCATAGCCTATTCTATTCAGATGTCCACCCATAAATTTTGTCAGATGGGGGAACATTGCAGAGGAAAAGCCTTTTAAACAAGATATCGATACATGGTTGTACCAAGATCCACAAGAGACATTTTGACAACCCCTACCCCTATCAAACTATGGAAATGGTTATACAATGTTACAAAGATTCAGGTATGATGGTACAATTGGTCTGGGGGAAAGACAATAAGGCTTAATGGAATTGTCTCTCCCGCCAACCTAGAGAAATAAGAGAGGGTTAAGATATGGGAAACAAAGTGTCGGCCCTATAATCCAAGACATACTAGCTGACCAGGAACAAATAGTAGAGATGCACTAAGGGCATAACTCAGAACATGTCTTAATAAAAAACATACTGCAACAGTTGTTTCCTACCAAAGAGGGAACCTCTCAAACCCGAATGAACCTCAACATAGCCATCAACGATAATGAAGGAAGTGAGACATCTGACGAGAATTCTATCAAAATTGACTTCTATGAGTATGAGTGGAGATCCCTTCATGACTCTGAACCATCGATCCAGATTATTCCCCTCGGTTAGCCACCACCATAAACCTTAAAGACTTATTTGACCAACTATCCATCGATGACCAACCTTGTATAGATAAACATGTCATTCTCCATTCTTCAAGTGATGCATCCACATCACAGTCTAGGTTTTTTAGAACCCTATCTGAAGTCCCTTTCAACAAAATAGAGTCAAACCAACATGAGAGCCTATGTCTTGTACACCCAGAACTAATAGAGTGGGATCAACAAGGACCGCCTGATATGGATGTTTTCGAGAATGATGAGGACATTGCAGACTTCATGGGACTTAGAGAGGTAATGCCATCAGGAGACCATAAAGTAGGTTTCACCTTTGACCTCGATAGATGAGTATACTTTGGGGAGGAAGACCCTCTTTCCAGTCATCAAAAAAATTCAAAAAAGAAAAAAGAATCGTCAGTAAGTGAAAATTGAAAGACACTTACTGACACAAAAAATGATAAAAAGCTAAAACAAGACGTATCTTCTAGTGAAAACCTCACTGAGGTGCTAGAAGATGGAAAGAAGGAACTCCTCCCCTTGACAAAGGAGAAATTGACATTACTAGCAGAAGAAACAAAGGAAGTCAATTTGGGAGATGATAAGAACCCAAAGAACATCTACTTGGAAAAATCACTCACTCCAAAGGAGAGAGAATAGTTCATCATTTTATTTAAGGCAAGAATGATCAATTTCACATGGTCCTACTCAGATATGCCAGGATTAGATCCAGAGCTTGTACTACACCATCTCTCATTGCTACCCAATACAAAACTAGTCAAACAGAATCTTAGAAAGATGCAACCCCATGTTGCATTACTAGTAAAGGCAGAATTGAAAAACCTCCTGGACACCAAGTTCATACGACTAATCCCATACACAGACTAGATATCTAACTTGGTACTAGTTACAAAGTACAGTGGTCAGATATAGATTTGCACAGACTTTAGAGATCTCAACATAGCTGTCCCAAGGATGACGTTCCTTTACCTAACATTGATATGATAGTAGATCTAACTGTTGGACATCAAATGCTATCACTCATGGATGGCTTTTTAGGGTATAATTAGATAAGGATTGTACTAGAGGACCAACACAAAATAGCTTTCACATGTCCTTGGGGCACATATTGTTGGGAATGTCATGTTGTTTGTTCTAAATAATGTTGGAGCAATGTATCAAAGGGCCATGACAACTATCTTTCATGATCTCATCCACAAAAAATTGGAAGACTATGTGGACGAAATACTAGCCAAGTTAATGCTTCACAAGGATCATCTACAAGTATTGGGACCAATCTTTGACAGAATGCAGGAATACAAAGTTTGTTTAAACCCAAAGAAATGTGCATTCGGGGTCACAGCACGAAAGCTATTAGGGTTCATAGTATCAAATAGAGGCATTGAAGTAGACCCAGAGAAAGTCAAGGCAATATTGGACATGCCACCACCATCAAACCTAAGGCAACTAAGGGGTTACAAGGAAGGATCCAATCAATTAGGATCTTCATAGCTTAGCTAGCAGATAAGTGCCACCCATTCAAACATCTACTACACAAAGACATCAAATTCATATGGACAGATCAATGCGAACAAGCATTCCAAATATTCAAGGACTACCTCCTCAAGTCTCCTAAATTGGTGCCACCATTCCAAGGTAGACCATTGCTTATGTATATCTCAGCAATGGAATCAGCATTAGGCATACTCTTGGCACAATACGGTGACACAGGTAAAGAAAGGGCCATCTACTATGTAAGTAGAACATTGGTAGGATCTAAGCTCAACTATACACCAATTGAAAAATCATGCCTTGTAGCTGTCTTCGCTTCTCAGAAGCTGAGACATTATATGTTGAGTCACAAAAAAAATTTGATCACACATATTGATCCTTTAAAGTACCTCCTAAGCAAAGCAGCACTCACTAAATGAATTGCAAAGTGGGTAATGATCTTAAGTGAGTTTGACATTGAGTATGTAGACAGAAAGGTCATCAAAGGGCAAGTGATTACAAACCAACTAGAAGAGGCACCTATTCAAGATCATCAGCCTATTATTTCCAACTTTCCTGATGAATTTATTATGACACTACAGCCAGACTTTCCTGATGATTCTATTATGACACTACAACCAGTGATTGAGGTATGGAAACTATACTTTGATGGGTCATGCACGAACTATGGTGTAGGGGCACGAATAGTGCTTGTCACTCTAGATAATGATACAATTCCAAAATCTTTCAGACTCAACTTCCCCTCCACAAACAACATAGCAAAATATGAAGCACTAGTCATCGGTTTAAAGATAACAATTCAATGGAAAATCAAGAACATTAAGGTCTATGGAGATTCACAGTTGGTCATTAGCCAAGTCAACAATGGTTATATGACAAAATATGAGAATCTAATACCATACAGAGCCCAGATGGAAAGATTGCACACCAAGTTCCAATACATCTTCTTCGAGAAAGTACCACAAGCTCACAACAAAGCTATAGACACAATGGCTACCATAGCATCACTGATCGATATGCCAGGAAATGAAACACAATTCCAGTTTCTAGTGGAGCAACTCTTGGTGCCATCACATCAAGCATCCATCACAGAATCGGCATGCATCCTTGTTGGTTTTGAATCCCCATGGTACCAAGATATATACAACTACCTCCAAAATAGTGTCCTACCTCCCAATTTGTCTAGAAACCAGAGAAAGTCCCTCATCTTCCAAGCCTCTAGGTATAGCATCCTCTCAACTACTCTATATAGATGAAGTCTAGACAGAATGCTACTATGATGTCTCACTTCCATGGAATCCTAGAGAGCTCTGTACGAGGTATATGAAGGAATTTGTGGAACCCATGGAGGTGGAAATAGCTTAGCTAAGAAGATCATCCACATGGGATACTACTAGCCCATATTAGAGATAGATAGACACAAACATGTACAAAGGTGTAGGCAATGTCAAATTCATGGAGACCTCATCCATGCACCAGCCCAAGAACTAAATCCTATCACATCACCATTGCCATTTTCTATGTGGGTATTTGACCTAGTGGGAAAAATTACACCTTCTTCAGAAAATGGAAATAAATACATCATAGCAACAACAAATTACTTCACTAAGTGGGTGGAAGCAATTCCCCTCACTTACATTACCGAAAATCATATATCAATGTTCATACTTAACCACATCATCTATCGATACAGAATCCCTCAAACTATTCTGATAGATCACGGTACGCCTTTCCAAAAAAAATATTTCAAAGAGCTATGTGAATAGTTCCATATCAAATAAGGGTTCTCTTCATTTTATTATCCTCAAGGAAATGTCCAAGCTCAAGCTACGAACAAAACAATTTTGAAAATCTTGAAGAAAATAGTGAACGAATCAGGACGAGACTGGCATTTATAGCTTAGTCTTGCATTATGGGCATACAGAACTAGCATGATAACACCTACAAGAGCCACTCATTTCTCCCTATTCTATGGATCAGAGGTGGTACTACCCATCAAAGTGGAAATCCCATCCCTAAGGATATCATTGAAGAACCTAATTACAGATGAAGACTACAGAGTAGCATCAGTGGACTGGAGTTACTAGATGAAAGAAGATAGCATGCCTTTAACTACTTACAAGGCTATCAAAATCACCTTAGAAGGAACTATCATAAGAAGGTGAGGTCATGAAAATTTGAGGTAGGAGACCTTGTCCTTATGGAAAATCAAAAGAACCAAGAAGAAAGAGTGAAACTAAGAAAGTTTGAGCCTAACTGGTTAGGTCCATATGCCATTGTCAGCGTGGGGCATACCAACTAGTGACATCAGAAGGAGCTAAGATCCCTAGATACATCAATAGCATGCACCTCAAGAGGTTCTATGCTTGAGGCCTCAATGGTTAATGCACCTATCTACATATCTGGAAAATACAAAAAAATCAAAAAATACAAAATGTTACCTTGGTAAAAACCTGGCAATCAGGCACCTTGGTGACGGAAAAAAATCAAAAAAGAAAAAAGTAAAGAGAAACAAAATTGCTCTCTCAGTGAAAACCTAACAAACATGCGCTATTGAGTAGGTACCTTGGTGAAAACCTAGAAAATAGATGCCAAGTGTTCAAATCCAGCTTCACCATCAATGAACTCCAAGATCAAAAGCTTGAGCACACTTCAAATGCAAGACTGACTATCCAAGCTATATCCAGAAGCAAATTCCCCTCTAAGCACCAAACACTTGTCCATGGTTACTACTGGTCCACTAGACTAGGGGGTGATTCTAAATGTCCTAAAAAAATCCAAAAATCAGAAAACTCGTCAAAAATCCTAAAAAGATCAAAATGTTCTGAGAAAATCAATCTACATCAAAAATAATCAAAAAATTGCAAAATCCCAAGCAATAAATCCAACGCAATTATCAAGAGAGCAAAGGGTGATCACGCCCAGTCAATCAATTTCACAATCATGAGCTTTGCAAATCAGCATTGGGGCCATATGACATAGCTTTATCAATCTATCAAATCTATCAACAAGCAACTGGCGACCAAGCCAATCTATCAAATGTCACAATCATGAGCTTTGCAATTCAGCATTAGGCCCAACTGACACAGCCTGAACAACCATCCAAATTGATCAAATCAATCAAAATCCTATCAATCATCTTACACAGTGATGGATACACTCAAAACCAGATAGGTCAGTCTTATATGAGTCATCTATTACTAAAACCAAACACACTCAAGCAATCAAGCCAATCAATCCTATCAAAATAGTCGAGCCAATCAAAAGAATCCAACTGAATCAAGGAATCATCCAAAAATGTTGACTAGGTCAGTCAGTCAGTCATATGTCTATCTATATTTTGTGGTTATGTTCTTACCCTACTCCAGGATCCACCATGTGAGGAGAGTAGCTATGATAGATCATGACTTATTTTCTTCGATTGCTGTCTATTGAATGTTCACTTTAATTTCAGGGCCATGATGATTTAGGATAAATGTGGTAGGTGTTGTCACTTATCTGGAAGCCATGCAGTTCCATGATCTGAGCTTAACCCTGGGAAAGAATTAGACATTCCTTCTCTTTTATTTGCTTGTTTAGTTTATAGAATCAAGAGCTCAGATGGAATCTAGGTACGTTGGAGTTCTATCTTGGTTTCAATGGTCTTTTATTTTCTCCACTCAAGACCTCACAATGCTATCTAGATGGACTCTAGGGGCGTAGGAGTTCTATCTTGTTTTCTTTGGTCTTTTCTTTACTGAATCAAGAGCTCACGGTGTTATCTAGATGGAATCTGGGTGCATAGGAGTTCTATCTTGGTTTCTTTTTTTCATTTGATTTAGAGGACAAAGAAGTATCCAGATGGTCAATATCTGGGTGCTTTTTGGTTCTCTTTATTTTCAAACAGGGAACATAGCTGAACCCAGATGGTCAATATTTGGGTGCGCTAATTTCTCTTTCTATATAATCTCTCTACTCCTTCCACTTATCAAGAGGTCATGGCAGTATCCAGATGGTATGTGATCTAGATGCATTGGAGGCTCTTTAGAATTTCAAAAAAAAAAAAGATGCAATGATGACAAATATTATAAACAGGGGCAGTGACTTGGGAGACTCATCCTTTCTATCAATTCATATCTATCAAAAAGAAAAAATTATTTTCTATTATTCCATATCTATTAGATCAATCCTAGAGAACATCTACCCAAACTAAATTCTTTCTAATTAACACATGCATTACATGGATATTTTGTGCATAATAGATTGCATTCATTCCATTTAAGTGCATCAGAAAATTGAAAAAAACATAGCAGCTACATACATGGTAAATCATAAATCACATGCATCCATAAGCATCTCATAAAAACATGCATTTAATTTCCACCATCCTGTATAAACATGTCAGTGTCATAGGAAAATTAAATCATCCATCTACAAGTCTGTATAATAGAATCATATTGCATATACATTTTCATCACTTAAACCAAATCATGTAGAATCATACATATAGCAAGTAAACCAATGCACATCATATCAAATCACTAGCTTCATCTTATATAAATCAAAATATCTAAGCACAATGAATGGTCGCAAGTCTAAACAAAGGAAGGTAATCAACATATATATCAATAAATATCAGTGTGTTGGGAATCAAAAATGGATAAGACACAAAGTATATCAAATGAACATCACTACAAAAATGGTACATAATACAAAAGTGGAAAGGTACATAATCAGCAGGTGGTACCCCCACCCTTGCCGCTAGGTGGACGAGGGGGTGGCATATCAGTAGCAGGTCTTTGTGATGAACTAGGATCACTAACACCACTACTCTATGATCTTTGAGCCCTACCGAATCTTTGAGAGGTTGTATAACTGGGAACTCTCTACTCGGCAGGAACTTCACCCTCATAGTGGTGCCTCGAGTACTGAAACTCCCTCTGGGAATCACACCTAGATCTATAACATTTGTCTAATACATCCTGGTGGGAAGCATCTGTTACACTATCAATAAAAGAATGGACCTCAGCTCAAGCCTGTCGCTCTTGGGCCTTAGCTGCTGAAACTCTAGCCTCTGCCGCACCTGTCCTGGCCTCAGCAGCTATCACTCTAGCCTCCAAAGCAGTGGCCCATGCATCGGAGGAGGTAAGTCTGTCCTATAAATTAGAAATCTGCTATGTAAGTCTCTCTAGATCAGAAGGATCTATATCCATCCCTCCCATGGCCACATCCATGTCACCCTCCTCCACTCTATCACCCAATCCTTCATCTCCCCTCCCCCTCAACACCTAAGAATCACTCTCTGAACTATCCCCAATATTGCTACCTGTACTACCACTACCAATAGATGAGCTCATGCCTGCACTCTCAGTATCCAAGGCCTCAACATCTATATCCCCTATCTCAATATCTACATCCTCTACAATCACCCTCTCCTCCACCATCAGAGCCAAAATAGCACCAGTATGCCATCAAACTCTCTGCACTAACTAAGGTGCCTCCTCCTCCATCACCTCCTAATCCTCCAATATAGCACTCAACCCAACTCTCTGAGTACTGGTCCCTGTACCACTATGCCCACCCCTCGTCTGAACTCCACCACCAGCACCCCCAGGACTAGGATCATCTCCCCCATCATCTCCCCTCCCCCATCTTCCATCTCTACCTTCGTCCCATCTACCATCTCGACCACCAACCCTACCATCATCCTGGCCTCCAACCCTACCTCTGTCATGACCACCATCCCTCCCTCCATCTTGACCTCCCCTGCCTCATTGTACCTAATGGAGCCTCCTCATGAGAGTCCTAGCAATAGGATGAGAGACATCTATAAGTGCAACTAGCTGGGTCTGTGCCAAATGAGCATCATACTGAGGAGTGGGGCCTATAATATATCAAATACAATATCAGTACAACATCAGATAAAGAAACAAGTATCATAAAGAAGATAGACTAAGAGAGCAGTAAGGGAAATACACCAAATAAATCATTGCACAAACAGACATGCATCTATAGTAACAGATCACCATGTCCATGCCACAGGAATTAGGCCTAAAAAATTAGTCTGCACAGTGTCTAATGAAATGACACCACCCCAAACCGCAACATCCCTTGACCTATGAGAAAAATAGGCATATGTGTCAGACACATCCTGCTGCTCTCTAAACTATTGCAACACACTGTTTGTGTTGTGAAAATCAATCATATGAGCATGGTCAGTGACACGACCAATTAGGTATCTCCGCTGGTAGCAAAAGGGAAGATGGATATCCTCTCCATCCCATCTAGGGCAATCTCTAAATGGTCTCAAAATGAAATAGGGCCTCATGTATAACTGCTGACACCAATACAATAGATGACCCATGTGGGTCTGAATGATGGCTCCATCATACATGAAAACATATGGCATGTCTGCAGGCAGATTCACACATACCGATAGGATGGCATACAATAATATGCTCCCACGCCCATATCTGCAGGAGGGTAGCACCATAGCCGAGTGACTTACCATTAAGGTAAGCCACGTAGAACATATGAAAGTGCATATGCACCAGCATACATGGACCCCATGCATAAATAGTATGATCATAGACCATACTCTGCAAAACAGAACCAAAGCTGACAGAAAATCCACGCTGGCAACGATCAGGGCATAAGATGCCACATATCAAACTACCTAGTTAAGTGGACAACTTATCAAGGCCCAAACCAAATAGAGACCATGGAATATCATAGGCACTAGGTAAACCAAGCTGATCTTGGGGCAATCCAGATAGCTCAGTCAAAGCAACAATGCTAGGTCGGGTAGTATACTCCACAAGTGCACCCTTGATTGGAAGCTAAAGGATGTGATACACATCCTCTAAAGTAATAGTACACTCTCCAGTGGGTAACCAAAAAGTGCATGTCTCAGAATGCCATCGCTCTACAAGAGCCGAGATCAGACCCCTATTGGTCATGATCTCTGGCATGTAACAGATCCAATATAAACCTAAGGCCCTAAGAACTGACCTCTCATCCTCTAATAGCTAGAACATGTATACAAGACCCACCAGTCTAGACTCCCAACAATGCAGAATCCTACCGATGAACTACACACAGTAACACATCAGAAATATATTAGTTTCATTCATTAAGGGAAGTATCAGAAACCAAAATAAGCAGATAGGAGACAAGGAAATCAGGTAAATAGATACAAATTTACAATTGTGGTAATAAACACTACATATGTGATACTGTTATGTGATTGTGACACACAACATTCAATTGCAGCATTCAAACCGCAATTGCGGCAAAACAACAGACGATTGTGGCACATTATGCAAAATATTAGAAAACTACATATTTTAAAAGCAAGAAATAAATGCATTAATGACATGCAAAGAGATAAAAACTCACCAGATGTCCTACGCTAGCTGGTCTCTGATATGTCCAGACTCGGTCAGATATGTGTGTCACTCCAGGAAGGTCGGCCATCGCACAAAAATAGGACAAAAAAGCAGAGAAAACTAAAGACAAACTCGCCAAGGTTTCAAGAGCTCCAAGAAGGCAATGTGACAAATGAATGACTCTCTTGGCTACTTATAGGGGTTTCTAGAAACCCTAATTTCTCTAAAAGGTCTGATTTTTCTTCCTGGTCCCTGGAAACTTTGATATTCAATATTAGAGGCAATATAAGGCATTTTTCAAATCAGTCAGCTAACCAGATTCAGAAATTGCAATTTCAACA
Organism: Thuja plicata; assembly: GCA_018584345.1. Lineage (NCBI taxonomy): Eukaryota > Viridiplantae > Streptophyta > Pinopsida > Cupressales > Cupressaceae > Thuja > Thuja plicata. Next base: position 1,103,078 of record MU227699.1, read on the forward strand.
AATTAAAGCTCATGTCGTGACTTTTCGCTCAAATTTATTGAGGGGGCATAAATACACCTACTATCGCTAGGGAAAACTGGGGCAAGATCAAAATCAAAGAATCTTTGACACACTATGACAAGTCATATCGCATCAAAGAGGGGCAAATGTAGACACCCAAAAATGGACAGGCTTGCAACTTTACATTAAAAACACTAATTTTCATCTATTAATTAAGCATTTTTTAATCGTTAATTAATCATCTATTTTCCTCTAAATTCATTCCCCAAATCATCTAATCTAATTCCCAAAATTAATTAAATAATTAATTTTATTTAATTAATTAACCTTAATTAATTAAATTCAATTTCCTATAGTTTAAATTCAAATATTTAAACTTATTAATTAAATTCTTCCAATTAAACTAATTTCAATTGAATTAATTTAATTTCATCAAATAAAGCAATTCTAAATAAAAAAGAATTCAATTATCTCACATGTTAAAAATATTAATTAAATAAATTAATTAAATATTCATTTATCTTCAAAGAGATAACTCCAATTAGATCACATGGGTTACTCCACCCATCTCTCCAGTTCACATGGGTAACTCCACCCACCTCTTTAGTTCTAAAAGGTAACTCACAATTAGCTCTTCAGTCAACCAAACTCTATCTCCTCTTT
>MU227699.1:1115934-1153814 GCA_018584345.1 Thuja plicata
CAATATGGAAGGATAGTAGGTGACAAGATCAACATTGACACACCCCTTGAAGGGTAGTGGACGAATGGAGGAAAAGTGGATGGAATAGCTTGAGATGTTGATGGATGAGTGGATATGGATCTTGGTATGCGAGGATCCAAGATGGAGTTAGAAGATGGGAGATGTTTAGATGGAGATGAAGTGGAAGACTTTGGAAGCTTGGATGCCAACTCTGATTGTTCCTTTCTGTTCAAGCCTTTTAAGAGAGACTTGGGAATCCACATAACTTTTTCCTTTCTTTTTGTATCTAGGTTCTTGAGAAGAGACTTGGGAATCCATATAGCATTTGATTTTCTATTTGCATCAGATGATTTAGAATGCAACTCTTTCATGATGGATTTAGGAACCCATATTTTCTTTGATTGGGTTCTTTGCTCAGTGGACCTTTGTGGTCTCTTGAATATTTCCTTTTTCTTTGTAGTCACATGTTGATTAGATTGGACATAGTGATCTTCGTATGTAAGTGGATTCTTATATTTCTGATTTCTTTGTTTGGCATCCAAATTGCTTCCAGAAGACTTAGGAATTGTGGATGAATAGGGCCAATATGACTGGTTCATATGAAGGGGTTGACAGGGAGACTTCAAAGATGCATGTCTTTGTTGATCTTGATAGGAGATAGGGTAAGTGGATGACAAGCTAGTATTGATGGGCATGGTAGATGGAGGGACATAGGGACCCAATATAGATGGAAGGTTTGATAGTCTAAGCTTTGGGATATAAGGACCAAGTATAGATTTGGAGGATGGGGAAGACAGATGCTTACATTTTAATGAAGGGTTATAAAGCGTGGAGGGGATATCAACATCTTTAGAGTGAGCTACATGGCCAAGGATCTTCCCTTTTGAATTTACCTTTATTTCAATAGGAGCATGAGTAGCTTTGATAGTTGATAGGAGCAGCTGAAGCTTCAGCAGATTTATTTTTCTGCAAGGGATTTGGAGGAACGATGTTTTCTCGATATAGAATATTATGACAAGGAGATGATGGGATGCTCTAATCTTGACAAGGATCTTTAGACAGTGTACAAAGGGTACCTTTCTCTTGATTTTCAATAGGTTCATTAGAGATGGTGGCAAGGATATCTTGATCTTGCTAGGGAGATGGAGGATTATGTATCTCTTGAGGTGGAGGGATATCTTTTTGGAAGAAAAAGGATATGAGAGGATCATCCTCAGAATTTAGGGATATGGGACCTTCATTAAATGTGGGAGGAGATTGTATAGAATCATCATGGGACTCGTTAGATATGCGACTTTGGTCAACTATTGGATTAGGATGTATGGTATCTTGATCTTGATCATAACTGATATTTTTTTTCTCACATTGTGGATTCTTCTCTTGACATGGAGCCACTTTTAAGGATGAGGTAGGAGTTTTGATCTGTGTATGAGGTTCTTGGCATGCTGATGGGTAGTCATTTGGAATAGACATGATAGGCGTTGAAGCACATGGAAGCTTGGTGTCTATGATCTTTGAAACCTGAGAAGGACTTGCAGTCGTATGCGAGTTAGCTTGGATCTCTTTTAGAGGTAGTCCTTGAGGATAACTATAGGGAACAGCATGAAAAGCATTAGGACTTCTGTCAGATGGGGGATTTGTGGAAGATTTGGCAACTCTAGAAGATGTATGAGTATCAAAGGAAGTAGAGGATGGAAGGGAATCATTACAAAGCACTGGCTCCTCATTAACATGATCTTGCTTGAGAGTGCAATCTTTATTTTCAGCATGAGAATCTTTAGAGGAGGTATTCTTATAGTATTGATGTTTTAAATCAGCGCGATAGGCTTTCTTTTCCTCAATAGAGGCATCAAAGAGGTATTGTTCATTAAAATCATCAAAGTATCTTTCAAAATTAGACTCATATGGATCACCATCACAATCTATCCAATACGACCCCCCATTACCAGTAAGCACGAGCGTACCACAAAGATGATGCTTAGGAATATATGTATCATTACATTGTCCATTATCATATTGTCCAGGATAAAAATTGGGATCATCATCACATTGTTCAGGATAAAGATTGGGATCATCATCACATTGTTCGGGATAAAAATTTGGATCATCATCACATTGTTCGGGATAAAAATTGGGATCATCATCACATTGTTCGGGATAAAAATTGGGATTGATATACCAAGATTTACCCATGTTGGAAGAAATCAGAGAGACGTGAGAATCTTGTTCCTCCCTTAATTGTTGGAGTTGAGATCCCATAATTTGAACTTATTTCCATAAATCTTCCATAAGAATCTCATCTTTGGTTTTAGACATTGTAAAATTGTCTTGATGCGCTTGCTTAGAAGATTGAAAAGGAGGTATGATGAAACAACTGATTGACTGGTAGGTGCTGAAGTGATATCTAAAGTGTTGATTAAGTCCAAGACCAAAGGACAAAGGAGATAATGTCCAGCTAAGAGGGAGATAGCAATGACTCTGATCTTGAGTCAAGGTTAAGTAACCTGTTCTCACAACCCAGAATAAGGACAATGCAGACAAAGACTGATAAGATCGAAATAGATAATGGGTCACTTGGACTAGCACAACAAGGTCAGATTTCAAGACAACAACGAGTCAGACTGTCAACAGATTGCAATACAAGATAGACTAGTAACAATGTAGATTTGTGAAAATTTGGATAGAACCTTCATAGCAGAATAGCAGTTTGGACAACAAGTTGATAGATTGCAGAGTTTTGATAATAGGTGTAGAAACTTTGACAAGATTTTGATAGTTAACACCGAGAAGTGTAGATTTGGAATCGTTGATCATTTTGATGTTTGATTTGAATGTTTGAGATGTTTGTCTGTTTTGATGCTTCACCCACGCAAGACACATCAAGCAGAATGTTCATAGTACCAGATCAGACACATCACAATCCTAGGATAGCCAGGACAGTATCTATTGAATCCCCACTTGAACCAAAGTTCAGCTACACTTACTCATAGCGGACAACTTAGAAGCTTGGAGGCACGGGCTCCTCCTTACATGTGCACTCACTTCTCAGGCACACCAAGCTTTGAACCCCAAAGGAATTGCTTCCAAAAGGGCTATTGTCTCTACTAAGAGCCGTAAAAGTGTGGGGCGTCTTAGTCGGTCTCTAACCTTCCACACCAACAGATAGAGGGTTTTTGGACATTAGAACATAGTTTGTAGTAAGGGCATCCATTCAGGTGGTTATACTTGTGACAGATTAGCTCCATTATGGAGGCCTCCCAACCTACAAAAGTTACATTCTGTAGGTTTTAACACACCACAAGGGTACTGAGGGAGATCTTCTTCCTGGTAAAATGCAATCAACACCTGTTCACTGTGACATTAATCATAATGACATTTTTTATATACTAGTTTGGAAGGGCTTGGCTTTAGCCTGTTATCGGTTGGGCAATCCACTCTTACTAGCTCTGTTAAAGCACTTGGTAGGTAGCCACGCTAAAGGATTTGTATGGATTTCTCTTTCACATAAGATTCATGAAGGCGAGGGGAGAGGATACGTCCATGCAATTCCTTGGGTTTACAAAACTAGAAGACACTTCGAGCAGAATAAGAAAATGACAATAATTTTTCTAGATTTTTGATCATCCCAAAAGGGCGAGAGCATAGTTTCCTGACATTATTTTTATTCCTAAAACAACAAACAAATGTTCATTTTAAGAAGCCTTGCATGTGGGTTCCTATTTTAAGAAATCAAAAACAAGATGCAAGCACAATGTTTTGCATTCTATCGATCAAAGGCAACTTGCAAGAAATATCATCAGTAGTTTGTGTTTTAGTCTTCTTGTATAGCGTCCTACAAACCACTGTTAGGCTGTATGCAAAAGATAAGCATTTGAACATCAAAGCTAAAGATTATTCCATATTACCAAAATCAGAAAATCACAAAATAGATCACATATTCATTTAGTAGATATAAAATCATGCACTTTCAAAAAAAATTGCACTGAAAAAGGTGATCGTATGAGCCTGTACGGAGCTCCGAAAGTTGCAAAAATAAGGATTATGCAGGTACAGTCATGAAAAGCAATTATTTCTAATAAATCCAGCAATAAAAATCAAAAACTAATCACACCACAGTGATTTTTGTGAAATTCTACCCAGAATCAAAAAAAATTGCTCAGAAAAAGGAGTTGAAATGAGCGATTTATGCGCATTTGAAGTCAGGCCTATCAGCAAGCCTCGCGCGAGGAAATACAAGGCATCACACGAGGAAATGCTAAGCCTCGCACGAGGAAATGCTAATCTCGCAGTAGGAAATGCAAAATCTCATGCGAGGAAATGCAAATCTCACGCGGGTATGTGAGAAATCTCGCGTGAGAATCCACTGCAGAGCCGTACGGCCTGCCCAGACAGAAATTTGATGCTACAGATTCAATTTTTAGACAAATATAGGCATATTTGTAGTCATTTTAAACTAAAATGACATTCTGAATGCAATGGTAGAGTCAGATGTGACTCAAAGTGAATGTGAGAAAAGACATAAAACAAAATTGACTGTAAATATATAATATGAGGCCAGGAATTGAATACTCCTGCCCCGCGGTGGGTGCCAAAATGTTGTATGTTGAATGTGGACCTCTAAATTCAACACAAACACAACACAGTCCTTACACAATCGCTTAATTCACAAAGAAAAACAAGAATTGTTTTTTTTGCAAATACGATTGAAGCGACCTGTTGCCTCCTAATTAGATGTGGATGTTGAGTTTTACCCTCAGAACGAGAGCCAACAACCTGACCATTGATAACATGGAGGATTTAAGAATGCAAGAAGATGAGAAATTCCATTAAGCTAAGAATTATTTGCAGCTATTCTATGGAAGTAAAGATGCAATTAAACTAGCAAAAGAAAGCAAATACTCTTAGTCTAGAATTGAAAGCTTGTAAGCTATGAAAAGAATTTGCTCTTTAAGCTAGAATTGAATTGCTTGTAATCTATGAAAACTTGAGAACATCAAATTGAAATACTAGATATGGAAATGAATATTAAATGAAAGCATATATCATTAATTCCAATTGAAATCTTAGCCTAATTATGCAAATGAGCTTAAAAACATGAAAATCAAATATAAATTGCCTATAGTATTGATGCTCTCCAAAAAGTCCTCTTTAATGAAGAAAAAGAGGTCTAATTTATAGAAAACCATGGAAAGAGGATGAAGAGTTTCTTGAAAAGAAACAGTTGTCTCTTCATTCTCCAATTGAGATAAAATAAGCAAAGATTATTTAAATAAAAGAATGAATTATTGACACATAAGTGTCCTTTCACATGGAATTATGGAATTCCCTTTTGGAGGATAATTCATTCAATAATTAAATAACCTTTCAATTCCTTTTATGTATATTAGCCAAAAGGGGTGGAATCAATTTAATTAAAAGCACTTAGGACTTTAGGATTAAATCAATTAATCATAGGGATTTTTAGCTAATAATCATTTGAGAAATTAGGAATTAAATATAATGTCAGATTTATGCAAATTTGGGTTTTCTGCATTTGAAACTCAGTCAATTAAAGTCAGTTAGGAGAAGAATTTGCCTAATACAATAGGACTTCGAGGATAAGAACATGCACCAAAATTGATTAGGTTTAGTAGGTGCCAATATTGGGGTATTACACTAGGAAGGCAGGAAACTTGTTGAAGGAAATCAATAATACATTCATTACTCTAATTCCCAAAAAATAAGAAGCTATGGAATTAGGGGATTTTAGACCCAAAGCCATTTGTAATACAATTTATAAAATTCTATCAAAAGCCCTAGAAAATAGACTCAACATATTATTGCCATGTATTATATCAAAAGAACAAATTGAGTTTGTTCCAGGAAGATATATATTTGATGGCATAATTATAGTCCAAGAAATCATACACTCAGTCTAACAGAACAAGGAAGCGAGTATGATTATCAAATTAGATATACAAAAAGCATATGATAAAGTGGATTGGATATTTTTATGTAAATCCTTGGAGGAATTTGGATTTTCAAAACAATAGCTCAATCTTATTTACAATTGTATATCCACCCCCAAAATTTCCATATTATTTAATGGCTCACCAAAAGTTTTTACCGATATATCCTGGGACATAAGACAATGGGACCCCATATCGCCCTTTCTCTTTATCATCATGGCTGAAGATTTTGGTAGGATGGTCTCTAGAGAAAACTAGTTAGGCCATATCTTTGGCATTAAGGTTACTAATGGAGTGCCTAATATTACACATCAACAATTTGTGGATGATACCCTCTTACCTAGTAAAAGTACACTATCGAAAACTGGGAACTACAAAAAAATTCTAAATTTATATATGAAAGCCTTAGGTAAAAGAGTGAATGAAAAAAAATATGAGACATTCTTCCTCAATACTGACAAGAATTTAGAGGATGAAATATGCCAAATCTTAGGGTTCAAGAAAGGGGCCTTCCCTTGGAGATATTTAGGGATGCCCCCTTGATAAAAGTAGTAGAGAAAATAAATTATGGGATCCCTTGGTTAGTAAAATGGACCTTAAAATGGAAAATTGGAAAGGGAAATGGTTATCTAATGCACGAAAAGAAACCATGATCAAATCTATACTCTCAATTGTACCCACATATCAGATGTCTTGTCTGCCTCTTACTCATAATGCCAAGGATAAATTGGAAAAATGATGAATATTTTTTGGCAAGGGGTTTCATAAAATTAAAAATTGGCTCTAATCAACTAGGATAAGATTTGTAGACCAATAAATGTATTGGGTTTAGGTATAAAAAAGTTAAAATGACATAACATGGCTTTTGGAGCAAGATTAGTATGGAAGATCTATAAGGAGCCTGAGAGGAAATGGGTCAAATTTTTAACAAACAAATATCTTCAAAATGATGACCCCGCCAACATTTTTAGAACTAAGGATCCACCAAAAGGATCTAGAGCATGGAAATTTATATTGGAATGTAGGGATATAATCAGTCATAATCTAGCATGGGATATTGGATCCGACGACTCAGCTCTCTTTTGGGAAGATTTGTGGGGAGGATATGCACCTATGGATAGTATAACATCACTAAGAATTAAGGATACTCTGAAAAATATTTGGTGAAGGAAAGTAAGAAACTATTTAGATATTCTTTTAGGAGATCATCTAGGATGGAAATGGAAATCACTAGAAGATACCACCTGTTGGTTCTCTTTTACGATGTGATTACTGAACAACAACCTTTTCACTTTGCAATGGATCTTTAAGAGTAGCTAACTCCAAGTGGTTCACAATAGAGTAAAAAGGACCAATTAACAAGGATTCAGATCCATCCTTCTATGCTTTAGGTTCTGCAAAACCAAGGGGGACCACCCTTTAATGCCTACAATATTATGTTTGGCATCAATCAACAGAGATCTCACAAAGGCTCAACACAATTGGGAGATACTAGGTAACCAGCTAATCACCCATTGAACATCGACCTTGAAGTGGAGCATGAGATTAGTACAACATCACAAACCACATAAAACCTTCAGATATTTAGAGTTTGTTTCTTTAGATGCAGAATATAGCCAGACCCACTAGATATGTATCAATATGGAAAGACTAATCCCTGATCAATGCCTTATCCATTTGGCAGCATATTTCTATAGTGGATTCTTCAACATGGTCTATGCATGATTTTCATTTTTATAACGGTTCTCTTCTTTATAATTCCATTTGCTGATCATTTTAACGCTATTCTGGCTCATATTGAAGGTTAACTAGTTTCTTACAAGATAATAATTGTTTTTTCTTATCGTTGCAGTCTTTTTCTAACCTCTTTCTGGTTTATTTTGCAGGATATTCATTTTATTCTCCTTTATTTAGCATATTCATTCTTAATCGTTTGAACGTTTCTTTAAACTTTGACTCACTTTATCTTTAATTACATAATTTTGTTCATCAACATTAACATTATCTCATTTTCAATTTGATTCATCTAATTTTTTATCGGTAATTATTTATATTTATTCATATAACTTCATTCTATTTCAAATCTGTTATTTAGTTTATTTTTCAAATCTTTTTTAAATCAACAAAAGTTTAATCATCAATACATTTTTTCTACTCAATATTATTTCAAATCGTTCATTCCTACGTTCTTTATTTCAATACTAACCAAATTCTATTGTTGGTTCGTTAATTCTTTGTAATCAAAATTTGTTCCTCCGTTTAAATTTAAAAAATTAAATTTTTTTTTAAAATATCTATTTAACCATTCAAATTGTAAGTTACTTTAAGGTTAAATTTATTTATCTTAATCTTGATGAGTATATATTCTTTGTATTCCACTTTGTTTAAATAAATTTGATCATTTTGCTTAATTAATCATGTCTACTCTAATTCTAAGTATTAAATTAAATAGTTCGAACTATCATTTATGGAATACTCGTATTTATTTATTTTATATAATTTTGTACTAAGATTTTTTTTAAAGTATGTTTTCTTTATGAATGTTTTTTACCTGTAAGTTATGTACAATTGGAAATAGTATTCAAGTGTTGTGGGTATTTATTTTTTCCCAGCTAACCATCATTCAACCTTTTGAAATTATATCAATTTTATGAAGTCATATGATATAAATCAAATATTTGATCCAATGCAAATAAAGTCACTTGCTATTGCTAAATTCTTACCTTAATGTTACTCAGTATTAAATTGCTCAAGTAATCATACTTCATTGACTTCCAGTGGTTTATTTAATTGTTTTAGCATTATTGCTATCAGTTTTATATGATTTATTATTATGCACTTAGTTGCATCTTTTATGGGTTCATCTTGTTCCATTTGTAATTTGCACTGGGTTGCACTTACTCAGTTGATGTTTATCAACTTTTTCCATTTGTAAGTTGCATTGGGTTGCATTTACTCAATTGATGTTTATCAACTTGTTCCATTTGTAAGTTTCACTGGGTTGCACTTACTCAGTTGATGTTTATCAACTTGTTCCATTTGTAAGTTGCACTCGATTGCGCTTAATTCAGTTCATGTTTATCAACTTGTTCCATTTGTAAGTTGCACTTGGTTGCACTTAATTTAGTTGATGTTTATCAACTTGTTCCATTTGTAAGTTGCATTGGATGTGCTTACTTCAGTTGATGTTTATCAACTTGTTCTATTGATTATTTTTGGTGAGGATATTATTCTTGAAATCCTGCTTGAATTTTGTTGGATTGATCATATCTATGGCAGGCAATATGTTATTACTCCTCATAATCCTATCTTATGGTTCACAATGGTAAACATAGTTGGAAAATCAGAATCTTACATTAATTTGGTGCTTGAGTCTCTTATTCTTCTAATTTTATCTTGTCTCTCTCATATTTATTTATATACTAACATGATAATATACTGCATTCTTAGATCGTGGTTCATGTAGGTGATGGAGTCATGACCCATTCACTTGCGGTGAGATGACTCATTAGTGGACTATCTATATCCATGTGATTGACACATTGTTGATGCAGGTTTCGTGAGAGCATTGATAAATACTTTCGTACCTAACTTGTTCTTTTTGAAACTTTGAGCATATGGTTTATCTTGATATCATGTTAGCTACATTGCACATTTTTTATGATAGCTCATGCTTACCTCATTCTAAAGTTTTCAAAATTTATCTAAAGTTGAATTATTTTATGATACATATTATGAGTTTCTTTTCAAAAGTGTATTGATTTGTATCAAGGGTAGATCCCAACTACGGGAAATCTACTTGTGGTTTTTCTATTCTTTGATTCAGGTGATATATCATGGACCTTTCCACAGACATCGATTCATTTACACATGTCCTATGAATCACAAGACTACTTGCAGGTGTGCATATACTTCCACTTGAAAACATTTAAAGGACCCATCTATTTGTATTGGCTCTACAAAAACTTCTTGTACATCATGTTTCCAGAAAACTACTTGCAAACTTGGAGACAATACAATTTCTTCCTTATATTGAAGATCAAGTTGCAATTTTTTTGTAAAACAATGGGTTTAATACCCCTTGCTGTAAATACCCCAAGTAAAGATTAAAGGGGGTGTTAGAATTTAATCTTTCCTTAGTGAACTATGTAATTAAAGGATAAACCAAGGTATCCTAATTTGTATTTGTCCTCTAGTCCAAGTAGGAGGACATGTCACATATTTGTATTTCCTTTAATAAGGAAATTAGATATTCCTCCTTAAGAGGATTCCAACACATGGAACACACCTAATGTGAATGTGTCACTCATAGGGTATGGGAATTACATGCAAACTCCTTCACTCGTCTGTACTTAAGATATGCTTCCCTCTCACTTCTTAAGGTTGGTTCTCACAAGTTGGTTCTCATAGGATTTCTTCTCTCTTCTTCTCTCATTCTCATTCTTTCTCTCACAATGTTGTAATGAGCTTCTTGCTCAAGCTCTCTCTCTCTCTCTTTCATGGCTTCTTGCCTCATTCATATTATTCACAAGGGGTTGTTTGTTGGATTTAATGGGAAGTAGTACTAAGAGGGGAGGAGTGAATCAGTACCTCTAAAACTTTTTCTTATCCTTTAATCAATTAACCTTTGTAATCAATTTCATATCCATTCAATCTGATCTATACTATCTTTGTGTAAGTTATATCAATTCATAACATTAATAAACATGTGTCATTCATAGAAATATTAATGAACATAATTGACACATAACACAAGATATGATATCCCAGAAAACTCATGTTAGGAAGTAAAAACTGCGATGGGGGTGGCACCCACAAAAATTCACTATCTGCAGATTGGAAGGGTCCAATTAAGGCTTACAATTTTGATCACTTCTGATGATCTACCCTTTTAGGAGTATCGATGGAGACCTATTAAATTCTACTCTGTTAAGAGCTTTTAGCAATACTATTAAGTGTGCACTCGGTTAAGAGATTTAATATTGGACTGTTAAATCCACCTTTCTTGAAAGTAATTTTTACACTTTGCTCAACTTGTTAGAATGATAGAAAATTACAAGTTGACCTGGTAAATGAAATCTCCTATTGCTGATACAGATCCTATGTAGTTCACATAAAAATAATATCACCTTAGCTATGATTGAACAATACCTCTGATTATCAGTTTCCTCTATTCTTGGTTCTGCTAACCAAATTCTTATTTTTCTGTTATGGTTCTTGAAACTCTCAATTCAATCCATAGATGTGTTCATTATGTTCTCCTCTCTCTTTCACACACATTATAATGAATTATTATATCATCTATTTATAGATGGATTGACTTCATCGAGTTGTGATAAAAATAATGTTAACTCTAAGATCAGGTTTACAACTTACAATTAGATCTCCTAGTCTATGTGTTTTAAATCAATTAGACTGATTAAAACACTTACATTAATGTTTCTTGTCCCTAAAGAAATGGATTTAAAACAATTAAATATCCTATAAATATAATACACTTGCTTTATCTGACGTGGAAGTCGGATCCACTTTTTGTGGGCTGCAACTGACTTTTGGTTCTGTCTGTTGGTCATGGTTGAATGTCCTTCGGTTTTTACTGTCGATTGTACTATATCTATTTTGTCAATCTACACTGTAAATTTCATTTCGGGTTCCACTCTATCTTTTTGCATTGCAATTTTTGGTGTACACACTACCTTGTGTCATCGGTTCTCTCTGTACTTAGTCATTTTTGGTGATCTTCTAATTTGATCTTCAGTTTTCCATTTACTATCTTCCGGTGTAAGCTTACCAAAAGTATTTTTTTAATACTAATGAAAAATTAATGTCATTAATCACCCCCTTTGACATTAACTTATCAAAAACTAATATGTGCAAAATACTAACAAAATGTTAAGTATATACATCATATATAATCCTTAGTCATTTAATGACTCCCCCTATGTATATGCCGGTATATCTGTACATATGATATATTTTCCTTCTTCATATCATTGTCCCTTTATGAATACACATACATATTTACCTTTTTCCCATTCTGACTGAATGTGCGTAACATTTTCAATGATATTTTGTACAATGTATCATTTCCCCCTTTATTTGATATTAAGGGCAAAGGTTATTTAAATACCTTAGAGCTTATCAAAAATGTGTGAATGATAAGACTTCATGTCTTCCATCATTTTCTCCCATTACTCTTTTAGGTTTTCTAGAGCCATATGCTCAAGTTTTATCTTGGAATGCATATCATAGATGTTGTCTGCTATAGACATCTTGGGAGTTGCTATCAGTTGCCTTGCAGAACTGATATGTTGTTGTAGCAGTGTAAGATTTGGTAGAAGTTGAGCATGTAGCTTGGTTAATTCTTCTCAGAAATGTGTCTCTTTCTCCCATAGCTCTTGCATTAACCATTTTACTTCAATGATCTTTTCATAATGCAGTTTGACTACATTTTCTCCATCTGTGGTTAAGTTACTAGCACTCTTTGCTAGATTTGTATCTAGCTTTGCTATATTCTCACTATTTTCTTTAGTCAACTTTTCTATTGTGCTCAGCTTTTGAATTAAGGTTATAGCTTTAGATATGATGGGGTCTAATTCATATATGAATTCTGATAGCTTTACCTTATTCTCTGCCACTTCTTGGCTGATGTTCTCTAAGAGCTTTTGTTGCTACTTCATTTCTTCTCTCTCCACAATTGCCTTCTTAGCATCAATATTCTGAGTGGTGATTGCATTGATGAGGGTAGCTAGTTGATCAAGTATAGGCTTACTTTGATCAATATCAACATTGAGTACAATTTGATGTAGAATGTCCTGTGTTGTCTCTAGTACCATGCAGTCCCTATGTTGTTTCTTCAGCTTTTCTTGCAATTCCTTCCTCTGGCATATTTCTCCATATTCTTGTAGTGCATCCATGTCAAGTGTAGAGGGGTCACACTTCGGTATTTCAATGATTTCATCTAGTGTAACCTCTAACTTTTTCTTCTTTGTTTTCTTCTTCTTTTGTGACTTAGTAGAATGTAGCACCATTGCTTATTTCTCAGCCTTTTCTATTGTACTTGATGATGTGACCTGTTGTGCTTCTCTCTGCTACTTGGCATCAGTCTCATCTCATTGGGTGTCTCCAGATGTCTCTACATTCACCTTAACATCATCGGTAGCACCTTTGTCTATTTTCTCAGGAATTTCATCTTTTGGTTTGTCTCCTTCATTGGTGTCATTTGCATTATTTGTTTTGGTGTTTTCATTCTTATCTTGAGTTTCCACATCTTTGTCCTTATTTCCTTCTGTAACCTTGTTAGTGTTGGTTACATCTTGAGTATCTCCAATTTTTTTCTGACCATCAGTGTTGTCTTTATTCACTTCCTCTTCTGCATCCTTTGGAGTTTCCTTGTCAGATGATTTACGTGTTTCTTGCATGATATTGATAGCCTGTATCAATATTGGCAGTTTTCCTCGAATGTTCACCTGTGTGCCATCAATTGTTGTGCCTTGTTTATCAGTTGTATCTTTTGCAACAGTGACATCTTCATCCTTATTGATTTCATTTTTTGGGTCATCGGTAATGTCTCTGACATTGGTATCCACAACGTTGTCATTTGTGGTATCATCCCATGTTTCATCTACCACATCTACAGTCTTATTTCCTATTGTGTCATCTTCTTCTTTATACATCTCAATGGATGTATCATCTTGGGTTGCCTTATCACCATCTTTTTGTTGAAGGCCTTTGTTGGGGTTGTCTTTCTCAACTGGTTTATTCATGATTTTGTACCATTTATTGTGGTTGTCCTTTTCAAGTTCAATTAGCTTGCCTTCAAGAAATTTGTATGCCCTTAGCTTTGGTGAGAATTCCTTCTTGTGTTTCTCCATAATTTCATTTATCTCTACCTTTGTTGACTCAGGTGGCATTAGAGAAACAAGTGCTCTCTCTGATTTCTTTCTCATTTGCCAAAGCAAATGTCCAATGGGCAGATAATCTATCCAAGAGTTCCCGTGGAACATAACTTCCTTCAAACTGTATGGGTACATATTTGAAGTTATATATTTTAGCTATCATGGCTTCCTCAATTTTATTCTAATCTTCTTGATTTCTTTTCCCCCATTTCCTAATGTGTGGATCAGTAATGGATCCATAATTTGCAATATAAACACAAATGTCATCAATAGTGTCAGGTTCTTTTACCTTGACATTTTCTACTTCTAAGGCTTCATCTCGCTCGGTGTCCTCTATATCCTCTCAGGTTCTAATGTATTTTCTACCCTTCTTGTTTTGTCCTCTCTTCGGTGTTGGAGCTTTTCTTTTGTAAGTCCTGACTTTTCCTTTCTTAAGAGGTGAAGGAGTAGAATCTTTGCATGTTTGGCTTCTTGTCCTTGAAGAAGTTGTAGTTCTTGGTTTCTTTGCTGGTGGAGGAGGTGGTGAGTCTGACTCTATTTCCTTTGATTCATTCTTTTCTTCATCTTTATTGATAGACACATATTCTTCAGTTTCCTCCTCTTGTTCAATTTCTTTAGTCTGCTCAGCTTCTTCCTCGTCTACTGATAGAATCATCTTGAGACTCTTTACCATTTTGTCCTTCTTTTTTACTATCTTCTTGAAAACTAGGTCTGATTTAATTCTTGACTTGGCTTCTTCATATGTGCCAAACATTGGTTTCTTTTTGTCTAGTGGTTCATTTATTAACGCATCCATTGCCTTTGTTGCAAGATCAATGTTGATGTCATATTCTAGTGGTTGCAACCATGTTGTCCTTGCTACTACAGGTTTGATGAAAGTATGATCTGTGTCAACCATGAAGCATATCTCATCCTTAGGTTTCTCCAGGAGTTGCTTGGGGATTCTTACCCTCTTTTGCATTTGGTCTTTGAATACATTAAAGTATTCATCCATGAATGTTTTAAAGTTATCTCCCAGTGCAGCTATGTGCTCACTGATTTGCATGGTGACCGGTTTGGTGTTGTCCCATTTCACATCTCCTACTGATGGGAACTTTTCTTGAAAATAGAAGAAAATACACATGATTAGTGAGCCAAACTTACAGGTGTTTGACTTTGTATTCCTAGTTGTCTTTAGGTTTTCCTTCAACTGATTCAGGAGTAGCTTGGCTAAGTTCAATTGTGTACATTTCTTCATAATTTTGTAAGTTGTGTCCACAGCACCTGATGCAATACTATTTAATCTGCTAGCCTGGAAGAATTTGTAGCCCAATACACACGCACCAAACTTAATCTCATCATCAGCTATTGTTGTTACTTTTAGTCCATGACCATCCCATTTGGCTCATCATCTTTTCGGTCTCTGCCTTGGGTGGATGCTTTAGTGTCGTTACTTTATCGGTTATGGGGTAAATGGTGACCGCATGGATGACATCTCAGGTGGTTTCCTTTGGTTCATCCAACCATAACTTGTTGTTATGAATTATGCTTAGTACTAATTGAATCCAATCGATTTTGAATACCTTAGGAAACTTTAGGGCATTGGTAAGCCCTTTTACCTCAATGTGCTTGTGTTCTTCCTTAAGGGTTCCATCATTAGTATAAAGCTTATGGTAATCTTCTTCCACCTCTGACATTCCAATCTCTGCAATCTTGTAGTGTATGAAGGATCGGACGTCTTCAACTAGCAAAACCCTAGCTGGAATGCATGAAAATGCACCAGCATCATCGAGTTGTGAGGAAACTTCCAGATGGACCTTGTAATTGGGTCCCTCACATGCAGTGCTCTTGATGAGTTTGAACTCATCCTTCTTTGCATTCTTAGATTTCACGGATCGTGAAGTTGATGCCATTTTCAAAAAATTAGGGCTTCTGTGTAAATGAATGAAAATGGAGTTTTCAGTCTTGAAGAGCTTACTTTTGTGTTTGCAAAGATCTCTTAACTGATTTGGAGTGCTTGGAGGTCGAGTTGTGATTGCTCTATGGATTGGATGCTTTCTACTCAAAATCACCTTTGCTTGCTCTGCTTTGGGTGTCGTGACAAATGAAGCATTCTAATGCCCTATTTATAGCCATTTCCCTAAAAACACATGTCATAAATGCTCACCAACTCATCGGTGTCTAAAGACTGAGTTTGTCGGGGAAGACTTTATTTTCATCGGTGTCACTTACAACGTTTCAGACCAGTCATTGTTTACTTTTCTTTTACCGATAGGTTTTGGTAACACAGACAACTTGTTTATGTGCTTGTTTACCGATGCATCTCGGTCACTACTAACAACTTTTTCTTATAACTGACGTCTCTCGGTAAATGTAGGCATTATTTTCTTTAAGAATATACTGACGGGTTTCGATGTATATGCCTAAAGACATAGTTCTTACATATTTCAACAAGTATAACCATGATGCATATTTCTTATGCTAATTTGGAATTATTTCATCATATTATGGAACTGATGTAAAGTAATAGCTTAGTGTTTAATGCAGTTCCATACTTACTTGTTCTGCTTAGGTGGGGTTGGTGATGTTTCTGGATCTATTGGATGGGGTGTCACCATTTGCATTGCTCGATCCACCTTCATCATTGCTTGAATCTTTTCTCCACATCTTGTATCTAGCCTTTTGAATATCTTCAATGGTGTTTCCATTGGGATATGTGCTTGTCTCTGTCATTCAGTCTCTGTAATCCTTTTTGAGATGACCAACTTTATGACAGTTTAAGCATGTCATTCCGGGGTTAGTCCATCCTCTAGACTTTCTAGTCCATAGTCTCATACAATTTGCAGCAATGTGACCATATCTACCACATGTTGTATAATTTGTCCAAGTATTGTAATCCCATACATACTGATTACCGACATTCTTCAGTTGATATGGTGTTTCTTGACCTTTAGGCTTCCTTGCTTGCTTTTTCTTTTTCCAGTATTCAAGACTTGTGTGTCCATTCATTTTGAAAGTAGGGAAGTATTTGTCCATGTATGTTTCCTCCTTTGGTTGATCCATTTTAGACTTACATTCATATGCTTTATGTCCTTTCTTGTTACATTTATAACAAAAACCTATGAATAAAGATGTAGATTTAGGAATACCTTTTATTTTGCCTCTGCATACATTTGATGTGTGACCTTTCTTTCCATAGTGTTTGCATGTAAGCATTCTTGGTCTTGGATTTTCATAAACATTCTTTGGATTGGATTGATTTGATGATTCTCCATTTTTCGATAAAGCCTAGACCGTTGTTGTTGTTGATTCTTCGTTGTCCTTCCAGAAAATCATCCATTCTTTTATTTCTCTCTTTAGCCTTTCTGATAACTTCATTATGTTGTTGCTGAATTCTAACCTCATGCTTTAGTTTTTCATTTTCTTCTCTTAGGTCACCAATAATCTATATTCTTTCAATTAGTTCAACATTCATTCTATTTTCTTCATGACTCATAAGAATAATCTAATTTGTGAGCTTATGGTGATGCTCAGCATGTCTTTGAATTTCTAACTCCTTTTCTTGTAGTTTCTCTATAATATTCCTCCTGTCATCAGTGGCTATTATTCTTTCGGTTTCATCTTGTCTAGCAGAACTCATCACATCAATCATTCTTACCATCTGGGTCTCTTGACCGATTTGCAACATCTTTATTTGCTTTGTTAAATGTTGATTGATCTCCTTTGGATTTGTGATGTTCTCTTCTGATGTATCTGGTTCTTTTCTTGTATTTGATCCTGAAGACTCAAAGAAATCTAGAATCTCTTCTTCTTGACAATCCTTTTTATTGCTCCGAGTTGTCATACCTTTTCTTTCATCAAGCAACTGTCTCATGTTCATTCTAGCTTCTTTATATTTTTCATAGAACATCTGTATCTCAAGCTTTTTATTCTCAATATTTTTATCAAGTTTGTACTTCTCCATTGTATGATCTTTTATCTTAAGCCTTTTAGCTTTCCAAGAAGAGACTTAGCTCTAATACCAATTGTTGGGTTTAATGGAAAGTAGTACTAAGAGGGGAGGGGTGAATCAATACCTCTAAAACTTTTTCTTATCCTTTAATCAATTAACCTTTATAATCAATTGCATATCCATTCAATCTGATCTATACTATCTTTGTGTAAGTTATATCAATTCATAACATTAATAAACATGTGATTCATTCATAGAAACATTCATGAACATAATACAAGATATGATATCGCAAAAAACTCATGTTAGGAAGTAAAAACTGCGGTGGGGATGGCACCCACAAAACTTCACTATCTGCATATTGGAAGGGGCCAGTTAAGGCTTACAATTTTGATCACTTCTGATGATCTACCTTGTTAGGAGTATCGGTGGAGACCTATTAAAGTCTGCTTTGTTAAGAGCTTTTAGCAACACTATTAAGTGTGCACTCGGTTAAGAGATTTGATATTGGACTATTAAATCCACCTTTCTTGAAAGGAATTTTAACACTTTGCGCCACTTGTTAGAATGATAGAAAATTACAAATTGACCTGGTAAATGCAATTTCCTATTGCTGATACAGATCCTATGTATTTCACATAAAAATAATATCACCTTAGCTGTGATTGAACAATACCTCTAATTATCGGTTTCCTCTGTCTTTGGTTCTGCTAACCAAATTCTTCTTTTTCTGTTTTGGTTCTTGAAACTCTCAATTCAATCCATAGATGTGTTCATTATGTTCTCCTCTCTCTTTCACACACATTCTAATGAATGATTATATCATCTATTTATAGATAGATTGACTTCATCGAGTTGTGATAAAAACAATGTTAACTCTAAGATCAAGTTTACAAATTACACCTAGATCTCCTAGTCTATGTGTTTTAAATCATTTAGACTGATTAAAACACTTACATTAATCTTTCTTGTCCCTAAAGAAATGGATTTAAAATAATCAAATAGCCTATAAATAGAATACACTTGTTTTATCTGACGTGGAAGTCAGATCAACTTTTAGCGGGCTACAACTGACTTTCAGTTCTGTCTGTCGGTCATGCTTGACTGTCCTTCAATTTTTACTATCGGTTGCACTGTATCTGTTTTGTCGGTCTGCACTGTAAATTTAATTTTGGGTTCCTCTATCGGGTTCCACTCTATCTTTCTACATTGCAATTTTCGGTGTACACACTACCTTGTGTCATCGGTTATCTTTGTACTTAGTCATTTTTGGTGATCTTCTAATCTAATCTTTGGTTTTCCCTTTACTATCTTTCGGTGTAAGGTTACAAAAAGTGTTGTTTGAATACTAATGACAAATTAATGTCATTATTTTTTCTTGTTTTTCCCCTTTCAAATCCTTGTGTCCTTGCCTTGATTCTTGGAGCATTTTGGTGAACTTTTGTTTAATCTATTGAAGGAAAATCTCTCTCTCTCTCTCTCTCTCTCTCTCTCTCTTTGTGTGTGTGTATTTGGTGAATCTCTTCCTTTTCATACTCTCTTGGATTCTTTCCTTATAGTTTTCATTTTAATTTATGTTTCTAACAGGTATTATTAGGTAATTTGGGAGCCTGCTTCCATTGCAAAATTAATGGTCATACTCGTAAAGATTTCCCTATCCTAAGAAATGTTCAAATTCCTTTTAATGCTAAACCTCCCCTCCCCCATCTAATTTTTCTCATAGGAAGGCAGGGGAAACCCCAACCCCTTTCCCTCCTCAACCTTCGATTAACCCTTGCCTTAAGGATTTCTTTGTTTTGGTTAATGATCATGCTAGATTTGTTACTCTAGCTAACCCCCTCTTTGAAGTTGATTTTGATGTTGTTCCTTCTACAGCTAATGCTTGTTAATCAAGTGTTAAAATAGGAGTTCATGAGAATTTTGGTAAAAAAAAAGTGCTCAGCAGTGCGCATTAGATTCTATTAAAAGAAGGCAGATGACTTGAGGAAGGCCATCTCAGACAAGAAAAATTCAAATACCTCCTTACCTGACTCTGGAAACCAACAAAGAGAATTTGAGACTTGTAGAGAGATTGTAGTTTTCAACCCCGGTGGATGTGATATGGAGGGTGTGGAAGACGGGTTCATTGAGGTATGCAATAAGAATGTCAAGAAATAGAGAAAAATGATCTAGAGACAAAATAGTAAAAAAAAGATTGTGCTAAATTGATCAAGGTTGACATTCCTAAGTGCTTTGATAGATTGTATAAGAATCAGAAGCCCTCACTTGGTTCTTCATAATGATGAATATTTACAGTTGGAATGTGAGGGGATTGGAGATGCCTGACATGAAGTATATGGTTAGGAAATGGTGTAACAAGATTCACAATAAGGACATAGTCTTCCTTGAATAAATTAAAGTCATTGGATATCATGCTTATAATACACTTAAATTTTTATGGGATAAAGCCTGGTTCCTTTATTCAAGACATGTTAGAGTTAAAGGTGGAATTGCTTTCCTAGTTGGCCCGCAGTGGGATGATGGAATCGTTAAGGATGGGGTCTCCCCTTGCCAAAGGGCTCAATAGATAACCCTAAAAAAAAATATGATCTTATTAGTATCTGAAACTCTTATGCTTCTAATGATTACAAAGAAAGAGAAACCTTATGGGGCTGGCTATATAACCATCTCCCAGATGCTCATTAGATCTTTATTGGGGATTTCAACATGATTGAGAACAAGGGTGATAAAACTGGTGGAATGCCTCATAGTTGGAAAGGGAATGAACTGTTATAATTATGGTCTAGATTTCAGATGAGATTCAAAATTGTTGACCGAATGGAAAATTCCAAAGGAAATGATATTTGGTATACTTGGTGCAGTAATCAAAGAGGTAATAACAAGGTGTATTGCAGGCTGGACACACTATACTTTGATCAAACTTTCTTCAAAAGTAGCAATGTGGATAATCATTCAGTTGTTAAGGTCTCCCCATTTAATCTTTCAAAGCATTCCCCTATCCATGTAAGGGTGGAATGTGGACTTCTCAATGAGGCACCTCATAGAAGAGTGAGTTCCTTCAAGCTTAATGTCTCCCTGCTGAAAGATCCTGACACCATGGAGGCTATTGGACCGCTACCTTCTTTTCCAAGTTTTGCAATCATGATAAACCCCAGTCTCACAATGGAGTGATCTTATTGGAGTCTGGAAAAGTATGTTTCAGATGATAGGAAAGAAGCTTGCTAGGGATAGAAGAATAGAAGAAGTTAAACTTTAGAGGAGAATGAATGAACTTAAACTTCAGATTCAAAGAAAAGGAGCTAATGAAGACTTTGAAAGGGATCTCATTAAGACTAAAAGTGATCTCAGAAAAATCCAAAATTACCACATTCAAGGCTAGAAAGTCAGAAAAAAAATGAATTGGATTCGTGAAGGAAACAAAGGATCTAAATACTTTTTCAATATCATTAGAAGCAAGTAGAAGAGAGACCTGATAGAAGAAGTGTTGATTGATGATAAGGTTTAAAAAAATTCTAGTGAAATTAAAAATCCCTTTTTTTTTCCTTCTATAAAGGAGTGTTTTCCTTTGAGCACAATATCCACAATCAGAAGGTACTGGAAAAATGTCTTTCCCTTATCCCTAAAAAAGTTTCCATTGAGGATGCCAAGGTCTTAGAAAGAGATATCTCTTTAGAAGAAATTGAAGGGGCTATTGCATCCTTGGCAAATGATAAGTCTCCAGGGTTGGATAGTATCCCTACAGAATTTTATAAGATGAATAAAGACTAGATTGCTTTGGAATTGTTGAATCTGTACAAAGATGCTTTTGAAAAAGGTTCTTTGGGGACATACATTAATAGGGGGTCATTAAATTGATCTTTGAAAGTGGGGACAAGAGACTGGTTAAGAACTGGAGGCCAATTATTGTGTTGAATATTTCTTATAAAATCATTGCAAAAAATTTAGCAAATAGACTATTAGGGATTCTCCAAAAAATCATATCGATCACTCAAAATGGCTTCATCCAAGGGAGATATATTGTGGAGAATTTAATTACTAGCTGGGAGGCCATGCACTGGGCTAGATATAAGGGTCAAGATGCAGTAATGGTGCTCCTGGATTTTGAAAAATTATATGACAGGATTGAATGGCCATTTGTTATTGGCGTGATGCAAACTTTGGGATTTCCTCCATACTTCTGCAACTAGATTTATATCTTGTTTAAAGACTCCTCTATAGTTATTTATATTAATGGAGAAATATCTGACCCTATCCTCCATGGTAGATCCATCAGACAGGGCTGCCCTATTTCCCCTACCCTTTTTGTGATTTTTTTTGAAGCCATACATTATGTGATTAGGTCTCCTATTTTGGGGTAGGTGGTGAGAGGCATTACCCTTCCATACAGCTCTGACCTTGTCAATCATTAATTTTTAAATGAAACCTCTCTATTTTTGCAACTCGATGATGACAAATTTTATTCTACTATGGACAAATTGCAATTTTCTGCAAGGCTTCAGGGGCAAAGCAGTTCCCCATAAATCTATAGTTATTGGTTGCTCCAACTCCCCTCCTCAGTGGATCTCTTCTAAAGGGTGGTAGTGGTTAGGTCCAAACTCTATTATTAGATACCTTGGGATTCCCTTCTCTATTGAACCCTCTACCAAGGAGATGTGGAACTGATTTTTGAAAAAAATGAAAAAAAAAACACACCAAGTGGAAAACTCACTTTCTCTCTCTTGTTGGTAGGGATCAAGTAGTTTAGAAAGTCCTGGCCTCTCATGCAATATACTACTCCTCTACTTGTTTATTTTCTTAAAACTAGTCCAATCAGCTCAAAAAGACTCTTAGAAAATTTCTTTGGTTAGATGGTATGGGAGGAAAAAACAACATTGTGTTGCTTGGGACTGGTGTTGCACACTGAAAACCCTTAGAGGTTTGGGGATCAGAGATATCAAGAGTTAGGGGGTGGCTTCAGAAACTAAATGGATCTTCAATGCTCTTTGAGGGGATAAACCTTGGAAGATCCTAATCAGAAATAATCTTAAACATTCATTCAACAAGAAAAGTAAGAATTGGTCTGGCATTCTTGTGCATGATTTTCTCTTTGGATAGTTTGAGGTGAAACCCTTTGGTTCTAAAATATTTTCTTCATTGTGGAAGGTCTAGTGCTAGGTAAGGGAGAATTTGATTAATTACAAAGCTATGGATGGCCCTCCTCTATGAACTATGCTTGATAGATCTATCTGGTGGGGAATTTATTTAAATAATAAACCATTGGCCCTTACTCAAAGTTGCTTTGCTAAATCTTGGAACAATAAATGTATCTCTTTGATTTAGGACATTTTGATTGACAAGCACTTAGCTTCCTGGGAACTCATCAAAGAAAAGTTTGATATAAGAAATTCTTAGAAAAAGACATATACTTTGATCTCTGAAGCCATAGGTTATTACTTTCTAGGTAATTTGATGCATGGTCAGCAATTTCTTTCTCAGGTAAAATGGTCTGATGGTACTCCTCTGCTTGATAGCTCTATTAAGAAGATTTATAAGATTGTTAAAGATGATCCTGTTATTATTAATAAGATTAATTCCTTATGGTGTATTAATTGTTCTGTAGATATATGACATTATAGTTTGGATTAGTTTTGGCACTCCCCTGCTGAGTCTAGGAAAGTTTGCTTTATATGGTTGTTGTTGATTAATAAACTTGCGGTTGGGTCACTTTATACTGATCATGGTGTTATTCCCCTTGTTTGCAAGCTATGTGGCTGCACTAAATCTTATGAACACATTTTTTTAACTATTCTTTTGCTTCATCTGTTTGGTCTTTATGTTTTAATCGACCTATTGTTTCGAAATCCTCCCTTGGTTTGAGTTGGCTTGATGCTACATTGGGTCGTGTGGATGCTTTGGTCTTACCCTAAATAAATTTTGGTCTATTCTTTCTTTGGAAGTTTTGTGGACCATCTAGAGGAAAATAAATGAAGAGATATTTCAAAATAGCTTAAGAGCTCCTACTGAGTTTAATCTTAAACTCACCCATCTTAATATTGTTTCTCGGGTCTCTGCTGTGTTGGAGATTCCAAAGGATAGGTTGATGTTCTGATCAAGGAAGGTGCAATGATAATCTACAAAGAATATATCTAGTCATCCCATCATTGGGAGGTAGTGTAGGGAGAGGCTAACAGGGAATAAATGGAGAGGCGCATTTAATATACTTAGAAACACAACATTGATATTAATGCAAAAAATCAGAAGATTCGAGAGGATGATCTGAGGTCTGAAAATATATGGGAAGATGTAGTGGATCCCACTATTGGTACTCTTGAAGGGGATATTGCAGAGTATAGTAACAACGCCCTAGGAGAAGGAAGATAATAGACAACTCTTCTATTTTTCCTTTTTGGGGTTATATGGAGATATTTTCGCAATCAATTTATACTTTAGCTGTAATACTTTGTAATATTCTTTTTGATACTTGATGCTTTGATTTTGATGGAATCTTGAGCTTGATACTCAGACCTTTTGAAATTGTTCTTTTGATTAGTTTGATACACTATCATAATAGAAAAAAAAATCAATACTTAAGTCATTTGCTCCTTTATTTGTCAATCATATGCTAATCTATTACCTTCTTGGTATATATCATTGATTTTCGTCTGATTGAAGTATTTAAGCAATCCTACAACTCTTTCTAACCCTGTATTTAATTTCTAGTTTGGAGTATTTCCTGTCTTAAGCACATTTATTATTATTTGTGAATCACCTTCTATTTCTAAATTTTGAATACCTAGGTTTTTACACAATAAAAGGTCTTCCACTAAGGCCTCCAATTTGGCTATGTTATTTGTAGTGTCTTCAATAGGTTTTGCAATTTTAGCACACAATTTTCCATCCCAATTGTGTACTCCACACCCAACTCTCGCAATTCTAGGGTTCCCACGTGATGCTCCATTGAAATTTAATTTAAACTAGTCAAATTGGGGAGTACTCCATTTATAGTTTTCCCTTTACTTAATACTCACCTTCCCACCCTTACCAAATTGGGGAGGAATTATTAATCCATACCATTCTTTCCATTTCACTATAGGAAAATATACATTATATATGATTATTATTTTTTAATCTATTTTTGACTGTCTCTACAATACTAGCTTCTATTTTATTCTCTAGGAATTGTCTGTTCATCTTTTCTCCTTGAAATAGTCTTTTGTTTCGTTCTTTCCAAAGTTCCCAAACTAATATAGATGGTGCTACTTTCCAAATAATAGTATAAAGACTCTCCTTATGATTAAATGGCCAGTCTTTTAACTGTTCTATCAAAGTGTTATTTAATGCAGATTTCTAATGAAGTTTATTGCATAGCCAATGCAAAAAAATGTTGTGCATAAGCGAAATTTAAAAGGATGTGATCAACATATTCTTCCTAATTTTCATAGAGAGAACATCGTGAAGGGCCTTCAAAGCCCATTTTCCTGAACCATTCAGTTGCTATAATTCTTATTTGCATTGCAACCCATAAAAGTATTCCTACTTTTGGAAGGCAAACTTTATCCCAACACAGGTGCACAGGAAACTCTGATGTTTGCCAATTTTGATATTTAACCAAGTAATCATAACCATCTTTGACATTGTAAGTACTAGTATTGGATCCATTCCAAAGCAATTTATCAATGATGATTTTGGGGAGTATTTGTTTATATTTAAGAATCTTGTTTAATTATGATCTTTCTTCTATGGTTAAGGGGGTTTTGGTACTCTCAAATTTGGCACAAATTTGGAGTGACCAATTTAAAAATTTCTCTAAGGAAAGGTGAGTACACCTTAAAAACTCTTTGAAGAAGCCTATTAGGAGTGCAAGTAAAATATAACCCAATGATTTTTATGAGATACTGCATGGGAAAAATGTGCAAAACCTATCATGGAGTAGATAAAATGAGTCACAGCTTTCAGATATCAAATTGGATGTGTTTTGAAGAGGGTCATTCAGAGGTGTTCATTTAAATCTGCATTTTGCACACTGCCTGATTATAGAAAATGACCTAATTTGCATGCTTGCATCTTAGGCTGAATAAAGTTTCATAGCATAAGGATTATTATAAGGTATTTTAGGCATGAGAGAGAAGCTTCATTTACATTTTTAGATTCCTATGAGTTCATATGATAAGTTTCCTGAGGCTATTCTATTTGCAATTAATTTTGATTCTCATAATGTGAAAGTGCAAAATTCTGAATGCCCTACTTTGAAGTCTTGCAAATTGCACCTGATTGAATAGAATGGAAAATTGAGTGTTACCTTATATTTTAGTCATGGAAATGTGCTATCATGAAGATTTTAAGATTTGTGCCAATCCATTTGGATAGTTTTCTCATTCAATTCCAGATCAAGTTTATGCAATTTCACTGATTTTGAAGTCAGACAATTGGTAAGAGGCTGACTTTAGGGATTCACATTGATTCACCAGTTGATGATCCGAATAAGACAATTGAAAAATTGTTCTCTCTATGTGAAAGTGAATCAAGTCCCAAGGTTTCAGATCATGAGGCATTCATCTTATTGGTTTACAAAGCCAGATCCAAATGTGATTTGTGTAAGTTGGACATCTGCATTTGCATAGTATTTTCAGACTGATCATTTTCAAAGGTGCATAATTTATGAACCTTAGATGTCCATATCAATCTAGTTGATGATACATGCTCACCATTTTCTAATGAACCTATTTGAAATATCTCAAAACATCAGGATTCCATTTGATATTTTTACCAAATCAGTTTGAATTGAAATATCATGGGTTTTAAGTTTGCATTTGTTGAAGTAAGTTGAAGGTTGGTAAGTTTGAGTATCAATAACTTACAAATCCAAATGTTTCTAGTGTTCTCCTATGGCACACATGTTCCTTTTATTTAAAGGATCAAATTGATTTAGTGATAGCCCCCTAGGGGTCTTTAGATATTTTGTCAGAAGTGTTCTAATTATGTTTTCAGACTTGTTCCTATGTTTTTAGTTGCAAGATAATTTGGAGTAACTTTGACAAGTGATATTTTAGACCTCGAGGTGAGTCAAGAAAAACCATTTTATGAAGCTGGTATGTGTGCGCCAGTGATCATATTCATCAATTTTTGAGGTCCATTGTATGATTTAGTTAGTTTTTATGAGTGCATTTATGAGAGCAGTTTACTCATTTAATGAACTTGGCAAAATATATGAAAAGTGAATTTTGATGGTCAAATGTGTTAAGGGGGAAGTTTTTGGAAATGGTATAGTCATCCATCAAAGCATGAGTAATATAGTCATGGGGCATTCTGAAACTTTCAAGCTAATGTGATTGGGATGATAACAAGAAGTTGTGCAAAATTTTGAAGGATATAATGATGTAGTGCATGGGCGGTTGTCGCATTATAAAGAGATGGGAGACACATTCAGATATCAGAGACCATGTACATTGGGTAGATGTTTAATCACCAAGGGAGAAATTATTCCTTTCAAACCTTTTGGCATCAATTTTGTGTACCTTTTAAAGCATCTAGCAATACTTCTACTCTTTGGTATCAAGTAAAATGGGCATCTACTCATATTATTGTTTTGCCTAGATATTATCCATATGCAACATACACTCCACAATGGATTTGGCTAAATAAAGAACATAGCGCATAAGTTTGTGGAAAGGAACATCTAAAAAGAAATGTTTCCAAGCAAGTGCAAATAGAAAATACCATTGGAGGAGCGATGGTTAGAAGGATGCGCTGGTAAGAGGTATGAAAAGTTGGAAGCATAGACAAGGCATCTTTATTGAATGCAGCATATAAACAAATGCAAAAATTCAGCACAAAAGCATGAAGGAGAGGGGCTGTGTGGTTTCATTCAATTTTTTTTCATTAGAAAATTTTAAAGCCAAACACTTGGCAGGTTTAAAACATAAAATAAACTGTGCATATATTTGAAATAACACAATACAAACAACGCATGAACTCAAAATGAAAGGGCCTTGGAAACCTTCCAGCCAATACACTTGGCAAATGCAAAACCAATAAGTGTCTACACAAATCACTAAGGGGAAGTTTTAAATATTAAAAATTTAAAATGCAATGCAAAATGTGTAATTGGCAAAAGAGTAGAAGCTGCGCAATCATGCATTAAGGGGCTGTGAAAAGTATGGAGGAGTCTGTGTTTTGAAAGAAGATTTCAAAACTTTTATGCAAATGAATTTGGCAGGTGTAAATGCCAAATCAACCACAAAGGTCAGCGTTGGAAATAGACAGGAAATTGCAAAGGAGGGTATGCAAGTGTAAAGCTAGCTCCACAACCTTTGCCAGCATGCTCCCTACGCATCATATGAAGCAAGAGTAATACTAAAGTCCACACCAAACGATAGGAGGAGGCTACTGCTCATGAAGCAAAGAGGATTTTAAAAACTTAAAACCAAAAAAATGCAAGTGGCAGGTGTAAAGTCTCCAGGCTGCGTGAGTTTGGAGTTTGGGGGTTGCGTTAGACATGGGGGAGCTACTTAGAACATTGAAGCAGAGCTCATGTAGCCAATAGTGAGGTATAGCTGGTGCAATCCCCTTAGAAGGCAAGTGCAATGCCATTGGAAAGGCCCAGCATGGAAGAAATGGAGTGCGTGAAGGTCATTTTTATGAAGTATATGCAAAGGACAATATCCCACATGCAGTGTGCAATGCATTTTCTGAGTATTTTTATAGAACAACTCATAGATTCATTGTAAAGAAGTAACCAAAAGGCTCACTAGTGGGTGCATTGGCAAATGGCATGTAGGATGTGGTGGACCCCATATTTTGGCACACGAACGCACATATCTTTAAAAAAAATTCAAAGAACTTAATCCTACATTCATTGTGTAATAGATATCTTAATTGTTTAAATGAAACAACACTTGCATTCTATCTTGAAGAGAAGCTCGGAGGCTATGCATGCGTGTGAGTGCAAGTGGTGCCTCGAAGTGCGTGCTAAATTGACAAAGGAAAAAACAATAGATTTTTTTGGGTCCTGCATGAATGACGTGGCAAGGTGATATGGAAGTGGATCAAGATCAATGGTTGTCATAATGTCTGGATGAGAGATATTCTAATCAAGGCAACGCAACAGCTTGTCACATGGTGGGGCCGACAATGAGATAATTTAGGTGGTGATGAGGTGGCAGTCGCGCAAGTTAAGGCATCTAAAATTGGCATGCATCCTGAGGTAAAATTGAACGGTTGGCGTAGTGGCACTATGAAAAAGTTGGTAGTTAGCCATTAAGGGAATGCAACAACGCAACACGTGGCGCTTAGACAGGTGGCGAGCTAGGATGAGGCAGTTGACATGGTCGCCTAGGTGGATATGTCAGCCAGTCAGAGGCTACCATGTGGCACAATCTGGTGCTGTCTATGGGAAATAAAATATTAATGCACAGGAAATATGCATGGGAGATAAAGGTGAAATAGAAAGGAAATATTAATATCTAAGAAATACTAATATCCTCCAAAGTGCAGGAGAAATAAAGTAAACAAAATGCAAAATTTTGAAATTAAAGGATGCACTGGATTAAGATGCAGATATTAAAATGAAGGGATAGAAAATAGCAACATAATTAAATAGTCTAACTATTAAAAAGACATGCAAATTTAAAATTAAAACTGAATGTGCATAGAAGGGAAGAGTTTATTTAATGATTTACTGGGAAAATCTTATAAAAAATAGCAAGTATCATATAACGTTGGAAAGGTCTCGGAATGAAGATTTTGTTTTTGCAGTCCATTTTGGTGCAAAATCAAATTGGTTTGAATAGAATGAAGAAAGAGTGACTCAGCTCAAAATTTGTTAAAGAAAGAGGAGTTGTGGTGTTTCAAGAAAATATCTGGAAACCTTTCTCTTTGAGCTTTGTATTCATATTTTTCCATGGTTACAGGGTTCCAAATCCTAGTCTCCACAGAGAGTTGCAGAGTACTAGCTCTAGGAGTTTCCACTCTTTCTTGGTTCCACATTAGGGATATAATTTTATTGATTATACTAGTTTTGTATTAAGATAGAATAGAAGTTTTCTTTGGTCTTTTACATATTATTGAAGTGGTTTTATCTGAAGCAAGTTGTATACAATAGTGTGTTTCTTCATACTTAATATGAGAAGTCCAGATTCATATCTCTCCTTCATGTTGTTCTTGTGGGTTATGAGTTTTCTGATTCATTGCATGGATTGATCTATGTATATGTTATTAGTCCTTAGTTCTAATCCAGGATCATATTAAATGAAGCTATGGATATGACATAAGTTCATCAAGTCTACATAAGGATTTGTTGTAAGAAGTAATGGTCTGGATTATTGTACTTATGGCTTAGAATCATTGACAATAGTTGATTTTTGTCTATTATGTTTGCTATGGAATATTGCCCAATAGATAAGGCACTGATCAGAGATTAGTCTTTCCATATTGATACATATCTTGTGGGTCTGGCTATATTCTGCATCTAAAGAAATAAACTTGGAATATCTGAAGGTTTTATGTGGTTTGTGATGTTGTACTAATCTCATGCTCCACTTCAAGGTCAATGTTCAGTGGGTGATTAGTCAGTTACCTAATATCTCCTAGTTGTATTGAGCCTTTGTGAGATCTCTACTGATTGATGCCAAACAAAATATTGAAGGCATTAAAATTTGTCCCCCCCTTGGTTTTGTAGAACCTAAAGCGTAGAAGGATGGATCCACATCCTTGTTAATTGGTCCTTTTTACTCTATTGTGAACCACTTGGAGTTGGCTACTCTTAAAGATCTGTTGCAAAGTGAAAAGGTTGTTGTTCAGTATTCACAGTGTAAAAAAGAACCAACAAAATGGTGACTCTGCTGGGGAGTGGAATTAAATTGCATTAAGTGAAATAAGGTTATTATTTGACCCATCCGAGTCACCAACAAAATGGTGACTCTGCTAGGGAAGAGATGTAATTAGTATTTTCAAAGAATCTCTGGTTTTATATTTTCATAAATGATTCAAGTTTATCAAGTTGAGCTAGACTCCTGGCTAGTTTGTTTATATATCAAGTCATTTTCCACAATATTCATTTGAGGATAAGAGTTATAAAATTTTGTAAATCTGAAAGTCCTTCATATCATATTTACCAGCCTATTTATTATTGTGGTTGAAAGAGATTCTAAATGTCTTCTTTGTAAAGAAATGTGTCAGATCCAATTGATTTGCTAAAATTCTGCTATCTTTGTTTTAATCCCAACTTGTTTTTTTTGTATAAATGTTTTATTAATTCTCACAATAGTGGGTGGCGACTCTGAAAATCTTTGCACTAGTGTGCATTTAAATGAGAAAAATGTGATGATTAGTTGGAGTTACTTTCAATGAGGATTTAGTAGATTCTCAAAGATTCAGTGGTGGATTGACTAAATCAGAAGGATATATAGAAGGACAGCAACAAAAGAATTTGCCTAGGTATTCCTCAAAGTTTTATGAGATGATTTGTTTCCTTACTAGGTGAAGAAGTCACTAGAGAAAAGGAAAGTGAATTTAAAAGTTTCCCATACTTCTTGTTTTACAATCTCGGTCATAAAAATCAGAAGTATGTTGTTATGTGAAATGATTGCATAAGTTGAATAAAATCTTTGTGAGTAAGAATATGTATTGTTAGAAGATAGTGCAATAGATATTCCAGATTCAATAGATCAGGATATGCTGCCTATATCTTTAGAAGATAGTGCAATGGAGATTCTAGATTCAATAGATCACGATATGCTGCCTATATCTAAAATTTATCTGGCAGATCTTGAATAAATTCAAAAGGATATTGCATTATTTATTCAAATAATACAAGACCAAGCCATAGTGTTTTTGCAAAGACATGTAGGAGAAATAAATGAAGAATCCATACATGTATTTTATGAAAAGTTTTCCAATGCATATGATAAGCTGTCGGGAGGGATTGAACTTCAAGAGTCTGCTTATATTCATTTGTTCTTAGAGATTTGTATGCCTAAGTCAGTAAATTGGTCTACATCATGTAAAGAAGAAGGCATTGAACTTGTTAAAAAATGGATAGATGAGTTTGAAGAATCATAATTTGAAAGTACTAGTGATGCTGAATCTAGTTATGTGGACAATTCTGACTATGATCCTGATAGTGAAGTAAGTGAATATCAATGTATGGAAGATGAATTTGTAGTTCCGGATGTTTTCGTTGTATTTGAAGATTTGTTTTATTATCAGCATGGCAAGGCAGACTTATGTTCTTAGTTTAGGGAAGAGTAGTGTGATTAGAAAGTGAATGGTTATTATGTGGATGAGAGTGGCTGTGATGATTGCTTTGTAGAAAAAGGCATGAGCCAAGAGATTGCAGTCTTTGTGTTAAATGAGAAAGATATTTGCAACAGTAAAGGAGAGGTTGAAGACAATGAAAATGAAGTTCAATGGTCATTGAGCAGTGAAATTGCTTTAGAACTATTGGCTGCTAATTTTTAGAGGTATGCACCCAATGTAGACTCTACTTTGCAGCACCCAGTTGATATTTGTTTTGACAATGAAGACATGCAAATGGATGCAAAGTGTGAAACTTATGTTGATTTTATTCTTCCTACTTCCGAGGAAAACAATGTGCAAGATGGAAATACATATGATTGTGAGAAATTAGATTATGTTAAGTATGATGAATATGATGACTCATTTACTGGTATGGATTTAGATTTTGATGAGTTTTGCATGGATGATTCTTGTGTACATCAGAATACTAATTACACCCTTGAGAAGAGTGAAAGATCTACATGTGTGTTTTCAGATTTGCAAATGGTAAATGAACAGTTACTTGATAATACATTTTCAGATTTGGAAGATGCTGATAGAAATTATGATCAGCAAGTTATCTCCAGTCTTATGCAACCAGATTTTTGTTTGAAAGAGTTTCATCCTAGTTTTAAAATCATTGTTTTAAATGAAGCTCATGTTTTAGTGCAAATTAGTGTTCATGATGAGTTTGATTCCAACCATGTAAAAGAGCTGGAATGTTTTCTTTTTCAGCTTGTCAGTGATGGTCAAGGGTGTGATGTTTTTATGTCACAAAATAATTAGCATTTGAAGTATTTTTTTGAGTTCCAAGTATTTAGGGATAATGATTGTGCTGATTATATTTCCTATAATATGTTGATAAGAAGTTGCAACATGATTAATCAGACATATGATAGTGGTAATTTCAGCTTACCTCTAATCCATGGAAATGAGAATCAAGTTTTTGATAGGGGTAAGTGGTGATTTCAATTTGATGGTTGTTAGCCATTTGTAAATATTGTAAATGTTGTATATCCTCTTTGCTTTCACTTGTGTGTTAGGTGTTTTGTGTTTTCAATAAAGAACCTGGCTTTGGGAAGTCAAGAGAAGAAGTCTAATTTTTGTGTGGTCTGCTTCACCAAGAGATTCTAAATTCTCTACGTGCCTACAAGGGGCATGCATCCCCAAACAGAGCCACTCTTGGTACTCTCAAATTTGGCACCAATTTGGAGTGACCAATTTAAAAATTTCTCAAAGGTAAGGTGAGTACCCCTAAGAAACTCTTTGAAGAAGCCTATTAGGAGTGCAACTAAAATATGACCCAGTGATTTTTATAAGATACCGCATGGGAAACATGTGAAAAATATATCATGGAGTAGATAAAATGAGTCATAGCTTTCATATATCAGATTCGATGTGTTTTGAAGAGGGTCATTTGGAGGTGTTCATTTAAATCTGCATTTTGCACACTACCTGATTATAGCAAATAACCTACTTTGCATACTTACATCTTGGGCTGAATAAAGTTTCATAGTATAAGGATTGTTCTGAGGTATTTTAGGCATGAGAGAGAAGCTTCATTTACATTTTCAAATTCATATGAGTTCATATGATAAGTTTCCCGAGGCTATTATGTTTGCAATTAATTTTGATTCTCAGAATGTGAAAGTGCAAAATTTTGAATGCCCTACTTTGAAGTCTTGCAATTTGCACCCGGTTGAATGGAATGGAAAATTGAGTGTTCCCTTATATTGTAGTCTTGGAAATGTGCTATCATGAATATTTTAAGATCTATTCCAATCTATTTGGATATTTTTCTCATTCAATTCCAGGTCAATTTTATGCAATTTCACTGATTTTGAAGTCAGACAATTGGTAAGAGGCTAACCTTAGGGATTCACATTGATTCACTAGTTGATGATTTGAATAAACCAATTAAAAATTTGTTCTCTCTATGTGAAATTGAATCAAGTCTCATGGTTTCAGATCATGAGGCATTCATCTGATTGGTTTACGAAGTCAGATCCAAATGCAATTTGTGTGAGTTGGACATCTGCATTTGCATAGTATTTTCAAAATGATCATTTTCAAAGGTGCATAATTTATAACCAGTAGATGTCCATATCAAGCTAGTTGATGATCCATGCTCATTGTTTTCTAATGAACCTATTTGAAAGATCTCAAAACATCAGGATTCCATTTGGTATTTTTACCAAATCAGTTTGAATTGAAATATCATGGGTTTTGAGTTTGCAGTTGTTGAAGTAAGTTGAAGGTGGGTAAGTTTGAGTATCAATAACTTATAAATCTGAATGTTTCTAGTGTTCTCCTCTGGCACACATGTTCCTTGTATTTAAAGGATTAAATTGATTCAGTGATAGTCCCTCAGGGGTCTTTAGATATTTTGTCTGAAGTGTTCTAATTATTTTTTCAGACTTGTTCCTATGTTTTTTGTTGCAAGATAATTTGAAGGAGTAACTTTGACAAGTGATATTTTAGACTTCGAGGTGAGTCAAGCAAAACCATTTTATGAAGTTGGTATGTGTGCATCAGGGATTATATTCATCAATTTTTGAGGTCCAGTGTATGATTTAGTTAGTTTTTATGAGTGCATTTATGAGAGCAGTTTACTCATTTAATGAACTTGGCAAAATATATGAAAAGTGAATTTTGATGGTCAAATGTGTTAAGGGGGAAGTTTTTGGAAATGTTATAGACATCCATCAAAGCATGAGTAATACAGTCATGGGGAATTCTAAAACTTTCAAGATGATGTGATTGGCATGGTAACAAGAAGCTGTGCATAATTTTGAAGGATATTAAGATAGTGCATGGGCGGTTGTCGCAGCATAAAGAGATGGGAGACACATTCAGATATCAGAGACCATATACATTGGGTAGATTTTTAATTTCCAAGGGATAAATTGTTCCTTTCAAACCTTTTGGCATCGATGTTGTATACCTTTCAAAGCATCTAGCAATACTTCTCCTCTTTGGTATCAAGTAAAATGGGCATCTACTAATATTATTGTTTTGACTAGATATTCTTCATATGCAACATACACTACATAATGGATTTGGCTAAAGAAAGAACATATCACATAAGTTTGTGGAAAGGAACATCTAAAAAGAAACATTTCCAAGCAAGTGCAAATAGAAAATACCATTGGAGCGATGGTTAGAAGGATGCACTGGTAAGAGGTATGGAAAGTTGGAAGCATAGACAAGACATCTTTATTGAATGCAGTGTATAAAAAAATGCCAAAATTTGGCGCAAAAGCATGAAGGAGAGGGCTTTCGCGGTTTCATTCATTTTTTTTTCATTAGAAACTTTCAAATCCAATACACTTGGCAGATTTAAAACATAAAATAAACTATGCATAGATTTGTAATAACACCATACAGACAGTTCATGAACTCAAAATGAAAGGGCCTTGGAAACCTTCTAGCCAATACACTTTGCAGATGTAAAACCAATAAGTGTCTGCGCAAATCACTAAGGGGAAGTTTTAAACATTAAAACTTTAAAATGCAATGTAGAATGTGTAATTGGCAAAAGAGTAGAAGTTGTGCAATCATGCATTAAGGGGTTGTGAAAAGTAAGGAGGAGTCTGTGTTTTGAAAGAAGAATTTGAAGCTTTTATGCAAATGAATTTGGCAAGTGTAAATTCCAAATCAACCACAAAGGTCATCGCTAGAAACAGACAAGAAATTACAAAGGAGGGTATGCAAGTATAAAGCCAATTCCACAACCTTTGCCAGCATGCTCCCTATGCATCATATGAAGCACGAGTAATACTAAAATCTATGCCAAACAACAGGAGGAGGCTATTGTGCATGAAGCAAAGAGTATTTTAAAAACTTAAAAGCAAAAAAATGTAAGTGGCAGGTGTAAAGTCTCTAAGCTGCGTGATTTTGGAGTTTGGGGGCTGCGTTAGACATGGGGGAGCTGCTTAGAATATTGAAGCATAGCTCACGTAGCCAATAGGGAGGTATATCCTGCATAATCCCTTTAAAAGGCAAGCGCAATGACATTGGAAAGGCCCAGCATAGAAGAAATAGAGTACGCTCAGGTCATTTTTATGAAGTATATGCAAAGGATAATGTCCCACATGCAGCGGGCAATGCATTTTTTGAGTATTTTTCTAGAACAACTCATAGATGCATTGTAAGGAAATAACCAAAAGGCTCACTGGTGGGCCCATTGGAAAGTGGCATGTAGGAGGTGGCGGACCCCATATTTTGGCACCCAAATGTTAGAAAAATTCAAAGAACTTAATCCCACATTCGTTGTGCAATACATATCTCAACTGTTTAAATGAAACAATGCTTGCATTCTAGCTTGAAGAGAATCTCGAAGGCTATGCACACGCATGAGTGCAGGTGGTGCCTCAAAGTGTGTACCATATTGACAAGGACAAAACAATAGATTTTTGTGAGTCTAATGTGAATGACATGGCAAGGTGACATGGGGGCAGATCAAGATCAACGGTTGTTGTAATGCCTAGATGAGAGATCTTCTCATCAAGTCAACGTGACAGCTTGCCATGTGTTGGGCCTGACAATGAGACAGTTTAGGTGGTGATGAGGTTGCATTCATACAAGTTAAGGCATCTAAAATTGGTGCACATCCTGAGGTAAGATCAAATGGTTGGCATAATGGCACTATGAAAAATTTGTAGGGTAGTTGGCCATTAAGAGAATGCGACAGCGTGAAACTTGGTGCTTGGATAGGTGGTGGGCCAGGATGAGGCAATTGACATGGTCGCCTAGGTGGATATGCCAACCAGTCAGAGGGTGCCATGTGGCACAATCTAGTGCAATCTATGGGAAATAAAAGATTAGTACATAGTGGTGGTACCCTAAATTCTAATAATTTAGAAGTCCCAATCCATTATCAAGAAGCATGTTTCTCCATAAAAAAAGATCAAAGGAAGGAAGCTTTATGACACAAATAAATAGAGCTAACTAATCGAAGCCTTCAGAAAATCCTAGAATTTAGACCTGCTACAAAGATGATTTTGACAAAGGATAAAGATGATCAAATTTTAAAAACTCTAAAAACAACCCAGTTCAGGAAATCAAATTTCATATCTCCAGTAGAAACATTAGTTTTTCATGAGTTGTTTTGGATTTTTGACCAAAGCCAAATTCGAAAGTTAGGTAGTTATTTTTTAGTTAGTTTATTTTTTTTTCAAAATAATTTGTAATAAGAGTTGTATATTTTCACCCTAAAAAGGTGTGAAAAGCCACTCAAACACATATATCTACATAATGTAAAATGTAAAGAGAGGGGAATACAATATAATACAATTTCACATATTTGGATAGTTTTTAATCAACAAGTATAACATGGACCTGGATGTACTATTTTTTCAAAAGTAATAAAGATAAGTCTTTTTCTTTCACATGTGTAATAGTTTCATTATCATTTTACAATTAGTCCCTCGGATAAACCAATAGAACTTCTTCAAAGTGATAGTTTGATGTGCATGCTTCCTTATTTGATTCATAGTCTATATTTTCAATTGGTTTTCTCATTTTTTATGGTTAAATTTTGTTGATTGAGGCCTTAGTCAATTGGTCTATCATCTGAGAAGTATTGCCCTTTTGAAATATCTCTGAATTTGTTTTAGGTTGCATGTACATTCCATAACACCTTAGAAGTGATAATTTTTCTTGTAAAACTGTCTCTAAGGTTGAACATAAGATTGGAATGATCTTGACTCTATTGCCCATGCTAGAATAAGGCACTGGTCTAATCATTATTTGGATTATAGTTATTTAGTTCATTGTTTATAGTTTTAAGATATCTTATCTATCTATTCATTTCAAATTACATACACATTTACTAAACATTATTTCAAT
>MU227699.1:1178301-1211827 GCA_018584345.1 Thuja plicata
ATCTTGATAGCAATATCACAATTTGACATGCCCCCAACTGTAGATGCCTTTACATGCATTTCAATGTGTGGTAAGGACTAAAAGTCCCAATCACAACTATGCATATGGTTTCCATCAAGTGTAGTTATGACGTTGCATTTACATGTTGTTCAAATTCATTAATTATATCATCAAATACAAAGCATTATCATTTTGTACTGTGATTGACAATAGTCATTTTTCAATTTGATTTGAGATGTTGTCTACATGATTAGTATGTTGCTTTTTATTGCAATTATAATTAGTATGAATGAACAAAATAACCAACTAAACAAAATGATATGTTGGAATGATAGTGCAATATTTATCGATATAACGTCGATGGCTTCAGTCAATGTGCCTATGTGTCAATGCGGTGTTGGCCCTTGTGTGTTGAAGACATCATGTACAACGAGTAATCCTGGGCATCCATTTTGGGGTTTCCCAAATAGAAAAAAGGTCTGGATATGGAATTATATTTTAATGTTTAAAAGTAATGTGACAAGTTATAATCATTTTAGGAAGAACTGATGTAGATTTAGTATTGCAGGGAAATAGTGGATATCAATACTTTCGGTGGGTCGATGAAACCACATTACATCTACCCCATCTACATCTATACCTGATGTAGGAAATGAGAGCAACTTGTGCAAGGCTCGAGAGACAGCTAGTGCCATCAAGATTGCTTCAATGGCGAAAGTAGAAATCATGTTTCTACTTTGTTGGGACCATATGCATAAATGTGATTAACATAGGGCTATTGTAGATACTAAATTTTTTTGAGAAATTCATGTAGATACGTTGGACATATTTTGATAAACTCATGAACTTATTGTTTTATGACTTCGTTATGATTTTCTATATCTTGGATGGCTTTTTGTAAATTGTATCCTTGTTCTTTTTAGAAGTGTATGGATTGACTATGCACATGCATAATTTTAGATGAGGATCATTAATAGGGTGATAGGCATTGCTTAGATCCTTTGGATCTAACCTCATCTTTTCCTTCCTTGCAAGTTTTGGATCATACAGGAGCATATTGGATTCAACCCTGGAGACATTGGAAAGGATCACCCAACTTCATAACACAAGAACAAAAATAGCCCAACTTAAAATTAGAAGACATACAAACCTGTTTAGTGATCATATTATGATAATGGTGGAGTTTGATGCTGCTTCAACGATATCAGGCAGTAATGCAAAATTTAATGTCTGTAGTCATTGCAGTAGCATCAAGCACCACCTTCAACACAATATGATCACTAGATAGGTTTGTATGATCTCTTCTATAAACACATCACATTCCATATGGTGTTAGAAGGCCCTGATGGGCAGAAATTCAAGCAAAAGGCTCAAGAGGCTGCTAGGTCTTTTGTACACCTTTTGCTTGGTAATTTTAAGCCATCAATGGAAACTTACAATCCTAAAAACTTAGTATTGATGGATTCATAATTATTAAGTGAAAGGGATTTCTTTGATTCAGAACCCCCTTTGGTGACGATCTTATGCAGTTCCACATAGACATGACACGTTCCTTAGAAGACTTTTAATCTCACAATAGCTGAGAAACATAAATGTAGGCATCACGGTCACAATTCTTTGGAGACACGACATAAAAAAATAGGAGAACATATGGTGTTAGAAGGCCTAGATGGGAAAAAATTCAATGGTACAATTATGGTCTTGTAAAGATAAACTGAAATTGGAATTTCGGAAAAAGTTCATAATTATGCACAAACTTTTCCCAGCCTTGTTGAAATTCCAGTTCCACTTTATCTATTCAAGACCATAATTGTACATTGAATTTATGTCCATTTGGGGCCTTCTAACACTATATATTCTAGGCAGTTGCACATGCATTCTTGATTCACAGTGGGAAAATATTATTTTGGATGTAAGGGAGAGAAGCCAAACACATAAAGAACGTGCACATAAACATGATAGTTGGGAAACATAAATGTAGATATCACAATAGCTAAGAAACATAAATGTAGATATCATGGTCACAATTTTTTGGAGACACAACATAATTGAGTGGTATACCCAGATGATGCAACACAACTACTCCTCCTATAGTTCTAAGTTGGCACTGCAGGATCCAAAAACCATAGATAAGGAATAAATTTAAAGAGCAGAGGAGGGCCATAATGACCAAAGTAATACAGGATCCCTATATTATTTTGGTCATTATGGCCCTCCTCCTCTGCTCTCTAAATTTATTCCTTATCTATGGTTTTTGGATCCTGCAGTGCCAACTTAGAACTAGAGGAGTAATGGTTGTGTTGCATCGTCTGGGTATACCACTCAATTATGTTGTGTCTCCAAACAATTGTGACCATGATGCCTACATTTATGTTTCTCAGATGTTGTGTCCCAGGACCCTTTACGATCCCTAAGATTACATCTTGGAGATCTTTTAAAGTGTTGTAAAGGGTCATAAGAGGCTCCTAGGAGGGGCCAGATGAGCTTCCACCTTCACGTGGTTGGCCCTGTTAAGTAGAGAATGTTAAACTGTTCTTGAAACAAAGAGAAGCTCAATATTTTAAGGTCCCACTCCATGCACATGATAAATATTTTTTTTTAAAACATAGAATATCGTCGCAATTGCAACGCTATTCAGTGGGTGACCGACGCCAAAACACTACACGCGATGTCCAGATGTCGAAATAGTCTGACAGATGGATGTCGCATGTACAACATGTCCGTCGCATACCCATCGTAATGGCAACACTCATAATGTGTAATGACGGCATACTAACCCTCATAGCTGGTGCATATTGTGACGACCACGACTGTCGTAATAATGACGGACATAGCTACCGCCGATGATTCTGACACCAAAATTGCAACACCGATCTGTGTCGCTTCCCTGACAGAGTAGTGTCATAATTGTGACACATAGCCATAGAAAAGAGGTCTCAAATGTACTAGTGATAGGTTAGGTTTTGCAAAAAAATTAATCTGTAAATGAGGGTATGTCCTCATTTGATATTACTCACATGTTTAAAAGTGATATTTATAAGTTTTGATTTTGATGGACTTTTGAGTCTCTGGCAAGACTGGAGGTTTTCTTTACTCCACTCTTTCCTACCAGTGCCCACACCGAATGAAGTTGTAATTTTTATTCTTTCTTATTAGTAAAAAGATTTCTAGCTACGACCTATTACCCATAAAAAAAATTCTTTATTATTTACTTAAATTACTTCCTTGGTTTTCTCTCTCAATAATTAATGATTATTTTAATATTTAATAAGTTAACTAATCTTCTATAATTAATTAGATTCTTTAATTTATTTAATTATTGCATCATTTTCAAAGAGTAACTTCCTCTAAATAAATAAAATTATTACTTCATTTATTTATTCCCTGATGTACAATTAAATAATTATTTAATTCTATTCAATTCTTTTACTTCCACCTCCCTAATTGTCACTCCCTATCAGTCCAAATGATCAATCAATTATGTCAATCCTTATCATGCAACCAATCATCTCTAAATTAGTATGCTTATCTCTCCATTTCACTTAGTCTATCTAAGTCATAGAGTTTGTTCTATCTCAGTCAAGTCAACCTTTCTAAATTGAGTAGTTAGTTTTACCTTTTTTTCATTTCCATCAACTAGCCTTGTTGAATCTTATTAGTTGAGTATTAATTAATGTCCTTTAATTTGAACCATTCGTTGAAGTCCTAAAATCTATATAATAAACCTTGATTCCCAATCTTGGCTAATTATAATATTTGAATATTCATGCAAACACCTGACCAAATTGGTGTCAAATTTGAGATCTATCATATCAACACAAGAGGAGAAGAACAATGGAGTATTCCACAAGTTTGTTTCCATTTGATTTCATGCATTGTTTGCATTCATTTTAATTTGTAATTATCTCATTGATAGAATAGAACTTGTGCATTGCAAATTAGGTTTTGTGCTTTCTTAACAATCTATTTTCAAGTTTGATGCCTAATTTTCCTCTCCTCATAGTTTGAAGAGGGTTAAATTTTGAGAGGTGCATAAGATATTTATTAACGAGGTACCTTGCCACATATGAAAATAATTGTGTCTTTTTTTTTGTTGTCCTAAAACTGAATTCCATGTGATCTTAAAGGGAAAACATCTTTTTTATTGTCACAATACAAGCATGAGGACTGTCACAAGGAGTTGCATATCTAAGTGTTGGTATTGTTATATCATTCTCTCTATATTTTCAAATCTTTCAATAATATTACTTACTTTATCTTATACATGCAAGGGACTATAAATCCTTCATTGTTATTTTGAAAAAAAAAACTACTTGGCTATCATGAATAGTTTCTGCTTGCTACTTGTTGGTATCTCTCTAGCTTGAAAGTTTCTGTGTATGCATGAAAGACTACAATTTGATCATTTATGAGTGTCGCATGCTTCTAAAATAGTTCCATCTCAAAATGAATATCAAAATGTGAGTTTTATGTACCTATAAGTGCATAATCATGCTCTTCAAGTGTCTTATCCCTCACAATTCTAAGATTTAACTTCATCACACCTATTTATATCCTTCAAATCTACCCCTTATAACAATAATTGCTACTATCCTCGCCTACACATATTATCTTAAGTACAATGTCTCCTTCATAATTCTCCTCTTTTCATGAAACCTTCTACTATCTTTTATCTTCTTTTGATTATTTGGGTTGCCTTCATGATAAAAATTTTCCTTCTTTGTATTTTTTTATTTCTCATTACAAGAGCCCATGCATGGCTATAGAGATATAACTATCATTTCAACAATTAATAACACTATAATAACTATACACATGTTTTCCATGAACTTGATTACTTTATATCCCTTGACGATGTCTTCTAATAATTAATAATATTCCATGTACACTCTCATAGGGTTTTTGATAAATTTTAGGCCTCATGCTAGTTTTGGCTAGCTACTCTTCATGACACCACATTTGTGAACAAGGTTTATCTTAATTTGATTTAATACATAACTTATTTACCTTGAAAACCCTTGATAATATAACCACATCCACTAGTGTTCATCTCCTAACATTTTATTTTCCTCACAAACTACCCACTCGATGACTTCCTATAAACTTTGTTCATATGTAGGCTATCTTTTGTCTTATGTAACATTGTTATGCATACTTTAAATAGGCCTCTTTTTCTATCTTGATATTTTTATGTGTAGTACCATTGAAGAGGCTATTGTGTGTGGTCATCAATCTCAATAACATTTCATAAGGTTGTCATAAAAGTGTTTGATGTTTGTGTATATTTCTAAATGCATCTTCTTTGACAACATTATGTTCATCTTTTTATTTTTTAACTCTATCTCTCCATGAATTTTTGAATATGCACTATCCTTTATGGACTATCTTTTATT
Organism: Thuja plicata; assembly: GCA_018584345.1. NCBI lineage: Eukaryota > Viridiplantae > Streptophyta > Pinopsida > Cupressales > Cupressaceae > Thuja > Thuja plicata. Next base: position 1,183,695 of record MU227699.1, read on the forward strand.
AAGTCCCCTATAATTGTGATATGAATATCATCTCATACTTTTTGGGAACTTTGTGGTTTTGGTTTGAAGACATTTGGTACCTTTTCTTTTGCCCTTTTGTCTTATAGACTTTAGCATATCTTCTAACGTAGGATTTCCATTTTGAATTTGGCTCAAGCTCACCATCACAAGGAGTTCAGATAAAATCTCATCTTCATTTCCACTAAATTTCCTTTTCATGTATCATAATCTTTTCTTCTATTTTCATTATTCTCTTTAGCATGGAGATATGCATCATAATCATTATGATACATTCTTTATTGTATTATTCACCACGTGGTATGTCCATGAACCTTGGCATTTGAAGAAATCCCCCCATTCCTTTACCTACTTATTGTCTTGAGACTATCATTTTATAATGATGAAAGGGTCCTTTTATCTCTTAATGAATTCCATGCACTCCATCTTTCTTTTTCACTCTTTGTGACAAATATTTAGCATATACGATGTTGTTTCCCTTTATAATGTGAAACACTATCTCCTTCCTCAATAGAATTAAAATTTCTTGGTAACCATGATTCCTTAATTAGATTTTGGAAGAGATTATTAATTACAAGCATTTCAATTTTGACTACATTAATGTCATTTAACTAGATTAAGGAGAGGGTTTTCAATAATTTTGGTGAGGGTATTGATACTTCTAACAACCTTATTGACCTTTAGGCTTAGTAATACATAGTCCATAATGACGAAAGATTTTATTAGGTAGAGACAAGGGTTTAAATGATCACATCATGATTTCCTTGTTAATTGTACATTCCCCTAGTAGTCTATGATGAACTCTTTGTAGACTATCTTGCAAAATTTTCAATTTTGACTATATTAATATCATTTAACTAGATTTAGGAGAGGTTTTTCAACAATTTTGATGAGGGTATTGATACTTCTAACAACCTTATACACCCTTAGGCCTAGTAATACATAGCCCACAATGATGAAAGAATTTCTTAGCTAGAGACACATGTTTAAATAATAACATCATGATGTCCTTCTTAAGCGTACATTCCCCTAGTAGTTTATGATTAACTCTTCATAGAATATCACACAAGATCTTATTATGAAACATTCTCAATCTTCTAGCTCCTCTATTCACTAGCCTCTTCATGGCCTACTTCCTTCTTAAAAGTTTTCAAATAACATTAATGCATTCTTGACTATGCACTTTTATGCATTCTAACAAGCTTTTCATGATTCTTAATACTTGATTGTCTATTATATGACATTTTCTTATGAGCATCTACTCATACATGGCTATGTCACTATCCTTTATGAATGACAACATTGCATAAATTGATATCTCTACCAATGGGTTCAGGAACTTCTCTGATATAAAACCATTTATGAATCTCAAGACATCATTTCAGATGATGTATAGGTCCCTTTCCAAACTTGATGTCTCTATTTATTGTCTTTTTGAATAAAATACTTTCATTTGATATGAGGATCTTACTATAAAAAATTTAACTTCGCATAGAACCTTCCATTAGATTATCATATTCTTTGTGTCCATTTAAAGACCCCTTGTGACTTGATAATCCTAAAGGATCATATTTTTCATTAGTATACAAGGAAAAAAATTTGTGGACTATTGGTAACATGATCACCCAGTGACAACAAATAAAGTTCACCAAAATAGACAAGTGCAGAGGACACTGAAAGTGTATTAGCACAATGATCACCGACAAACAGTTTACAGAGTAAACCAAGAACACAATTCATAGAGTAACCCGATAGACAGTTTACAGAGTAAACCAAGAACATAATTCACAAAGTAACCCAACAGACAATTTACAGAGTAAACTGATAACATAGTTCACAAAGGAACCCGAGAGTAGTATGTCTACAGAGACATCACCGAGCACCAGTCTACTAAGAGACAGTTTTATTCTCAAGAAAAGTGGACTTGAGATACATGTTAGATAAAGAACTAAAGTTTTATAATTAGCTTTAATGCTTATCTGTAAAACCATTTCTTGAGGAACAAGTAAAGCATATGTGTTTGTTTTAATCAGTTTAACTGATTATAAACATGCAAACTAGGAGATCAAGGTCAAGTTGTAAACCTTTGATCATAGAGTTTTTATTGCAAAGTGTGAAACCTAAATAGGTTAATACGTTGTATAAATAGATGTAGTAATAAATCAGAGAAAGATGATTGTAGCCGCAATATACATCTAAAGGATCAGACAGAGAGTTTCATGCAGAAAGACACAAAAGAAAAAATTCAGTTATGAAGAACAAGATCCAAGGCTACCAAGCATAACAAAGGTATTAATCAATCACTATAGGTGATACATATATCTTGTGAACTTAAAGGATCTGTATTCAGCAATTCAAGATTGCATACTATCATGTCAGCAAGTATTTTTGACTAATCTCTAACAATTGTAGCAAATATAAGAATTCCTTTAAGAAGGTGTACTTAATAGTCTTTTTGTAAATATCTTAACTGAGTGCACACTTAACAGTGTTGTTAAAATATCTTAACAAAGTATACCTAACCATTCTAAAATGTTACTCCTAACAGGGTAAGATCATCAAAAGTGATCACACTTGTAGCCTTAACCGACACCTTCCATTCTGCAGATAGTGAAGCTTTGTGGGTTTCATCCCCACCACAATTTTTACCTTCTAATAGGGGTTTTCTGTGTTAATAATTCTTGTGTCATGTGTTAATGAATTTCATGTATGTTTCTATGAATTTTTACATGCAATTACATTTATGTTTTGACATTACATGCATAAAAGATAGAAAAGCAATATGGTCGGTAATGCAAGTTAAGATTACTAAAGGATAAAAGAGATAAAAGTGTTAAAGGTGCTGATTCACCCCTCCCCTCTCATTATACACCATTCCATTATTTCCAAAAATTGGTATCAAAGCTAGATCTCTTATTTGGAAAAGTTTAAATCACTTGAGAGAAAAGATCATAAAATGGAAAGGTATAAACTTGATAAAGGTATTGAGATTCAGAAGCTGGAAATATAGATTTACTTTGAGCAATACAAGGAGGAAAGAATCAAGCTAAGAGAATTATTGGATGAAAGAAAAGCCATGGAAACCTAAAACAAAGAAGCTGACTATCATGAAGAAGAGATACCAGATCTATTCAATTCATCAGGATCTAGTAATACATCTGACACATCTGAAGGAACCATTGCAGACCTGAATGAAATCAAACAAGATCTGACAGAGAAAGTCAAGATACTACAAATAGGTCAAGAGACATAGATGGTAAGAATGATTGATGTTATGAATAATGCTAGACAAGATGGTCAAGAAAGAACATTAGCTATTGATGATAGAAGGAAGATCACTAAAAAGCTACAAGAGAAAAATCAGAAATACAGAGACTAACAGAGCATCATATTGAGATCACCAATCAGATAGTTCTTATGAGTCATGAGGCCAACCGAGTGAACATAGAACTTAATGGGAAATTGGAAGTTAGTGGTGAACTAGGAGAAGAAAATGAGAAACTAAAGCATAAAGCAAGGATTCAACAATAACACAATGATATGATCAAGAAAGCTGAAGAGAGTACAAAGAGAATGGATGATTTTCTAAATGGACAAAATAAGAGTCAACAACAATACTGGTTTAGGGTATACCGAGCATGGAGAATCATCAAACCAATTTGATCAAAAGGATGTCTACACAAATCCAAGACCAAAGAAGCAGTCTTACAAGGTCTAGGAATTGGACTAACTCTGGAATGGCATGCTTACACTATCATAAGGTTGGTCACTTGAGAAAGGACTACAGAGATTGAGTGACAAAGTCAAGCACTTTTACAAATATAAACACTATTGAAGACATCAAGAGAATGAGAAATCAAATGTGGATGAAAGCTTAATGACATTGCTAGACCAAGCAACACAGTTGGTGACACCTCATCCAATGGATTAGGTGATATCACCACCCCCACCTAAGCAAACAAGTAAGTATGGAACTGCACTCTATAAAGCTATATTTTACATCAATTCCTATATGCATTGATAATATACCAAATTAGCATGAATGAATATAAACTATGGTATTACTTAATCCAATCTTGTCGGTATACATATAAAAACCAAGTTGTCAATGTAGACCGAAAATCATCGATAAAAATGAGCTGATAGTATACACCGAGAAACATCGGTAAACAATGTGAAAGGTTAATTGAGTTGACACTTACCCCAAGGAGTGTATACTCACCAAGATGAGAAGTTTGCATGATGACCGAGTGACTCCATCTTCGATAGCTGAGAAGTAGGTGAAGCATTTATTGCACCACTTAGGGCATCATCTATAAAAGGGTGATAGAAAGCTCATTCATTCACCAAGCATTTAAGAGTGAAGACTAGAGAGAAGTAGAGCGACCAAAAGAAAAAATATTGCAGATTGATTCATAGAAGATTCAAAGGCTATTCCGAACAGATTTCAACATCCACAGCAAAGATCACGTAAGTACCAAGACTTACCGAGTTCACAGTTCATTACAGAGGAAGCCCTAAATTTCAAGAAACATGGCAACCACATCGCGAGTCTCCAAGATCAAGAATTTGAAGGACAAGAAGGTTAAGCTAATAAAAAACACAACCTATGAAGAACCTAAGTATAAATTTTTCCCAGAGGTTGCTTCACAACCCGACGACACAGGAAAATTCTCAAGCATCCATCCTAGGGTTTTGCTAGTTAAAGACATCCAAGAATATATCCACTGCAAGATTGTAGAAATTAGAGATCTTGAGGTTAAAGAAGCTTACAAGAAGATTTGCATAAATGTAAACCTTAAAGATGAACATAAACACATTGAGGTGAAAGAGTTGACAAATGCCCTAATGTTTTTGAAAGAGTTCAAGACCGAGTGGATTTGGATAGTACCCAATCTAGTACATGACAGGAAAATGTGGTTGGATGAACCAAAACCAATCACTAAGGATGTAATATACGCAGTAACTGGTTATCCAGTAACTGACAAAGCCAAAGCCCTAAAACATCCTTCTCACCCCGACATTGAAAAAGAAACTGGTGCAGTATGGGATGACAGAGTTTTAAAAGTTAAATCAATCATCGATGCAGAGATGAAGTTCAGTGCATGCATAATTGGATACAAGGTATTCCAAGCTAGTCGATTGAACATCATAGCATGTGGAGCAGTTGACATTGCCTACAAGATTGTGAAGAAAGGACTGCAACTAGACTTATCCAAGCTGCTCCTGAAGAAACTAGAGGAGAACATGAGAACTATTAGATTAACCAAATCTAATTCATGGAAGTTCGGTTCACTCCTCATGTGCACATTTTTCTATTTTTATAACTTCTTCCCATCTGTCTGTAATGTCAATTGGGATACAACCCGACTAGTAACTACATAAATTACTGACTTCATCAAATCACTAGGGGATAATTTTACATTAGTAATGGATGCATACTTCACTACCTTTAAGGACAAAATGCAGAAGAGAATGAGGATACCTTCACAACTGGTGGAAAAGTATAAGGGTGACATATGGTTCGTGGTGGATACCGACACCACTTCAATAAAACCAATTGTACCAAGAACAACATGGTTGCCATCGCTAGATTATGAGATCAACATTGATCAAGCCACAAATGCTATTGAAGCCCTACTAAATGAAGCAGTGGACAAATCATTGCCAAGATTTGGAACATATGAAGAAGCCAAGGCTAGAATCAAGACTGGCTTGGTAGAAAAGAAGATAGACTGAAAGAAGACTAAAATGGTAAAAACACTGTAAAATAAGTTGTTGATAAATGAAGAAGAAACATAACAAGAAGACACCAAGGGACAGTCACCTGTCGGTGAAGATGAAAATTTAAGTGACTCTGAGTCAACTGAGTCTGATGCACCACCAACTAAGAAACCAAGAACTATTGTTGCATCAAGAACTAGAAGTCAGACTACAAAAGATGCAAAATCCCCACTGGTAAAGAAAGGTATAGTGAGGAATTATAAGAGAAATCCTCAAACTAGGCAACAAGCACCGAGGCAAAGAACAAAATACATTAGAGGAAAAGAGGACAAAGATGACACTAAATAGGATGAGAGTGAGCAAGAATTCCAACCTACAAAGAACAAAGTTCCTACAACAGTTGATGAAGTTGTTGAATCAATCATCAACTCAGGGAGCATATCTCATCACAAAATTAGACAATGACTAACTCTGAAACCTGAGGATCAAAATAAGATAGAAGAAGCCATAATTAAGGTAATGATTGCATACAAGTATGTACCTATACAATTCAGCCAGAATATGGCACAAGAGGTGCAAGATAAAATCTCAGCAAGATGGACATATGCCTTAAAAACAAAGAAATAAATAAGGGAAAGATCCCTAGTTACCATCATGCCACCCGATTCAAAAGTTGAAGAAATTGATGAAATGATGAAGAAGCATACAAAGAAATTTTCTGCTAAGATGAGAGCATACAAAGTGCTAGAGGGAAGAATATTAGAGCTTGATGCAGAAAGAAATAAGGTTTGGAATGAAATATTCAATCCACCTAAGGAAGATACAACAAGCCCCGATAAGGTACTGCTTCTTACCGAGACACCTCACTATGAAAAGAAGGAGGAAGAACAAAGCCCCAAACATATCTTCATCAGTGATACTAAGGACATCATTCCAATTGATTTGACAACTGAAGCAAGTAAGGAAATGGATGGTGTCCCTCATATATTACAATCATTAGGGGAACCAGATATCACCATCAAAGATATAACTCACATTGATTCTGATGAATCCCAATAATGATGAAGATGTAACTGATGCCATCGAGCAAACTCAAGAGAAGGATCCAATGGATGATGCACATGTAAATGTACCAAGTAACATGCCATTATTGATACAAGCTATCGATATCATATATAAAGAGAAGGAAAAGACACCTAAGCATGATGCAAACATCCTTGAGGATAAAGGTGATGACCATGGGCAGCAAAAGGACACAAATGAAGAGCAAAAAGATACAAATGAGAAACAAGGTGATGAACCTGCCAAGGAAATCGAGGAGAAAGAAAAGGCTATAGATACAAAAAAGGTTGATGTGGAGATGTTCACTACCAACCAACAGGTTCAGACCGAGCAACACATAAAAGGCAACACACCTCTAAAGGAATCACTAAAGGCAACAGATCAAGGACAAGATCTTGACATAGTTCTATATTCCCCTGCTTCCAAAAAAATTTCAAACAAGAATAAAGCACCAGTCACCTTGGATGAAATTATAGAAATACCTAAATGTGATCCGACAACACTGGATTATGAGTCACTCACAAAGTATGGAGAATTGTGCAAAAGAAAAGTGATACAAGACAAGCTCAAGAAGGAGCACAAGGACTCACAGGTACTGGAGACAACAAAAGAAATACTCTTGCAAATACTACCTGATACACAAGCTAATCAAACTACCCCTATAATTGATCAACTAGAAGTTCTCACCGAGTCCATTACATCATAGAATGAGGAAGCTAACAAGGTAATTAAAGAAAGAGCAGAAGAGAAGTATCAGTACAAGTTAACCAAGAAGATCAGCCAAGAAGTGGCAGAAAACAAGGTAAAGCTATCTGAACTGGTCAACACATTGGACCCAATAATTTTAGAAGTTATAACCTTAATTCAAAAATTATGCACAATAAAGAACTTCACTAAGGAGAATAGTGAAAAGATTGCAAAGATAGATGCAGATCTTAAGGCTAGTGTAGAGAGTCTAACAACTTGTTGGTTTCTTTTTATGTTGCAATAGAAACAACAATAACATTTTCCTTTTATGACTATTTTTTATAGAGGAGCCACCTCTAAATATTTGGTCATGCAAGAAAAGGACCAACTAACAAGCACTCTCTTAATACTTCTACTTTTTAGGTCATGCTACACCAAGGGGGGGATACCTTGTTATACCTATTAATATATCCAATCTAGTACTATCAAGGAGTAATCTCACAATGACTCAACATGACCAAGAGATACTAGATAATTGGCTAATTATCCATTGAACATCAACCTTGAAATGGAGCATGAGATAGAAATTATATCAAACTTATACAAATGGAGACTTAATGGATTTTAATTTTTTTCTTATAGGAAAACACAGTCAATGTGCAACTAGATATGCAATAAAACAAAACATAATAGCTTCAAATCAGTTCTTTATCCATTGGGCTATATTTTGACTCAGATACAATATACTGAAATTAATATTCACCAAAGACTTCAAATCATAATACAACCATCCCAAAACCCCTACTACTAATAGAATCCTTGCAAAGTGTCAGATGAATCTATGCATAAATAAGAGCCTAATTTAATCTAATCCTAGATCAGAACTCTCAAATAAGTACATAAACACAGAGAAAACTATGCTATTAAATCAGAAAATTCATAACTCATGACACATAACACATGAGAGTTTGGAATCTGGATCTTTGTATTAAATTCAGAAAATCTTATTTCAGTATACAAAAGGTACTTAGAGATAACCTCTTCAATAACCTGCAAAAGATCTCTCAACTTTATTTTTGACTTCTTACACTATCTAGTAAAAATTATACTATATTTCCCCTCTTGACTCAAAACTTTACAAATGGTTTACAATAAAAAAATTTCAGCCCTTTCCAATGATCTTGGGAATCCTTTTATAGATTAGGACTGCAACAAGCTTCAGATCAATTGGAATAAGGACAAAATTAATGACTCACTAAAAAGACAAAATAGCTAATGGAGTGATAACCACTCTTGTTACAATAGATATTTGACAAATTTTGTCTTTTGACCACTTTGTACTTGCAATTGATTCAAATTTTTTTGGTGTGAGCCATCTAGAGTCTATTGTCTTTGATGTTGGTGATGTAGGACCTTCACTTTCAAGTGTATCAACCAATCTGTCGGGCTTCATCATCCACCTGCATGTCATCACCTTCATCTAGATCAACTATTGTGTACTTGTCTTTCCAAGAAGTGTACACCTCATCATTGCCCAGTTGAAGTTAAGGACCTCATCCTTTCTATTTTTAATCTCCTTCTAGGTGGTATATGCCTTCTCAATCTCATCTGACCAAAATGCAAAAAATGATCTGGCCTTGCCAACTATCTCAACTCTTTGAACAAACAGCAGTGTACTTTCCAAGGTTATTATGCTATTGCTTCTAACCGACAATGCTTCATTCATTTGTCAATTCCATAATGCTTCATCTTTAATATCTCCATTTTTCTTAAAAAGGTTAGGGAACATTTCATATCGGTCCTTTGAATATTCTTTTTTCAGGGCCATTACTTTCCTTATGACAATGCTCCTTCTTATGTCCATGTCCATGAAAAATTTTACACATTTATGGGTGCCAGTTAAAACAATATCAACATTGTTCTCCTTTTTACAAGTGGTGTGGAAGAACTTTAATTCTCCTCCCTTCCCTTTCCATTTATTCACCAATTTGTCTAAATTGTCCTTGTTTGCATTGTACTCATTCATCATGCTAACAATTTTCTTTCCTTGTGCATAGATGGTAGTAGGTAGCAATTCATGTGTACAGTGCATAAGGGTGATGTGTATCTTGTCTTCATACCTTTTCTTCACCCATGCCTTTGCTTCTCTGAAGGTTGCAGATTGTTCAACCCACTCTTTCTTTTGTCTTTCCAGCTCTGCTCTTTCAGCTATCAGTCTGGCTTTTTCTTTCTCAACCTCCTCTAGTGTGGTAAAATTTGATGGGTGCAGGGGAAGGAGGATAAGTGATAATAGGACTTCATGATGAAGGCTAGGGGGGATCCTGTGTAATCCTCCTCTGAGGCACAAATTGTTTTATTTGTATTCCCTCAAGGAAAGCAATTCTATTGTCCTTCTCAATAGATTTAATATTTTCATCATTGTAAGCATTCATGACCATCTCACACATTTCAGTTAGCCTTTGGAATGCCTCTTCTTGTCTCTCAGCCACCTTTAAAATTAATTTATCAGTTTGTAGGGTAAGGTTAGCTGCATCCACACTAGATATATCTGAGACTCTTCTCACAATAAGGCTACCTGCCTGTTTAGCTTGATCATCTTTATCAGACACCCTAGGGTTTTTCTTTCTCATATGCCACATGACAAGGGATGCATGATCTTCACTAAATTTTACTCCTTTAGATGCTTGTCTTGCCTCTATCTCATTTTCATAGACAGTCTTTGTCTCCTTTCTCACAACATCAAAGACAATTGCATCTGCAATATCCCATTCTGGGAGTATCAACACTCCTTCCTTCCTCACTAATGCCCTTCCTTCTTTAGGAATTATCTTTTCAAACTTGGAGATCATTTCCTATTTGATCTCATTTTCAATTTCTTCCTTTCTCCTTGCAGGTTGCTTAGTTCATTTTTGTTGGCATTTTTCTTTAAATTCATCTATGTGGGTTCTCCACAAAAACTGTAAGAATTCCCTGGCCTTGACAAAATTGTCATCAGAAAGAAATTCATTGCTAGTCTATTGAGTTAAGGGATCTAGTTCCTTCCCAGCATATTCTACAACAGTAAAATATAATGAAGCATGCTTTGGGTCTTCAGGTATCCCTTCTTGTAATTCTTGGGTTGTGACATCTATTTGTCCAGCATCTCCAGTCTGTAGCAACTGTTCTGCTACTGCTTGTTCATCAACACATAATGGAGATTGGGAAGGAGAATACACATTTTCCTGTTGTTGTTGTTGTTCTCCCTCTACTCTTTTCCTTTTGGGGGATGTTAATGATTGGGTATGGGGGTCTAATGGTCTTTCCCCTTTGGATCTAGGGTCTTCTCAATTTGTGACAATATTGTATTGTACCCTCTCCTCTGGTAAACCACATATTTCCCTGGGGGAACATTTCTAGTTTGATCTATCCTAATCATCATTGCCTTTTCCCTTTCTGGCTCTATCTGTAAAATATTGGCCCTCTTCGGATTAGGTGCCTACATAATATCCTCAAACATCTCCATTAAGGAGTCTATCTTCTTGGCCCAAGTCTGAAAATGTTTCAATGGGTCATACAACTTGTCAAAATGTTGTACAAAATCTAGGTTATTCTTGTATGCCATCCATTTTTCTTTCCTTATCTCCTATTCTATCTAAACAAACTCATTTCTAATTATGTCTTCAGGAAAGTTGAATTGGTGATTCAACACTAGGCACTTTGTTTTTTCTTTAATTATATCTCTTATAAAAACCTCAGGGTCATCACATCTTGAAATTGTGGTACTCAAATGATAAGGGGCCATATATTTATCTAGGTGTTTCCACCCTCCCTTTGTTATATGTGATTGTAGGGAAAATAGTTCGCTTTCCTCTTCCTGTCAGAGCTTCCTCCTGCATACCCCCAATTTGTCTTATTATCTCTACCAATCCCAATTTGACAGGTACTCTGTAGGGTAATATATATAAGGGATCCCCTTGAAACCATAAACTCTGAAAATTGTAGACAATGGGTAGAGAATGACATCTCCCCAATTATGCACTATTTTCAATTCAGGGCAATACTTGTTAGGTCTCAACAATTGTAAAAGTTTTAGAGGCATCCTGGGATCATCATTTAGCAACAATGCCCTAATCCTAGTAGAAAAAAATTTGTCAAAATTTATGTAACTTGCCTCTTTGTTGTCCCATGACATGTCTGCATTCCGCAGTTGTACATGCATTTCCTCATCATCTTTGACTTTTGTCAATTCCATCTCTCCTTCAAAATAGTCTGCTCCTTTGTACATAAACATATGCATTAACATGGAATACCATATGAAGTGCCTGGTCACCTTGTTGTTTTGGATGCCTATCAATCCTTCATGTATCAAATCTACAAGGTATGGAGCAAAATAAAAAACTATGGCCAAATGGGGGTGCAATATTTGTACCATCATGAATATGTAGTGAATGGGCATTTCCTTCTCTTCATCATCCCCACATATCTGACACAAAGCCTTGTATGTTCCTATAGCCTTTGGGGTGAAATAGTCTAACTTGAAATGCTCCTTGGTTCTTGGCCCTACCATGATCAGATCTCCAATTTTGTTAAATTATTCTTTCAATGGTCCATTCCTAAGATAATCCTTTTGTGCTTCATATACTTCTGTGAATTCTTTGAAATCAATCTTATCCATTTGGGTATCCTCTCCACTCAACTTGAAAACTTTTCTGATTTCTTTTGCAGTTATATTTACCATGATTTTCTCATTTTTATTCCTGACTACCATGGAGATCTTATCATATTTATCTGCGATTTGCATAAGCATATCAACATCCATAAAAACCCCAGGCAATACTAACTTGCCCACATCAAATTGCCATATATTGATATTGGGAGCAAAAGCATTTCTCTGGCCAAAAAGTACTCTGAATAGACCCAATCCAATCATACCTATGTTAGCATCTCTAGCCCATTGTCCCAAATCATACAAACCCTCACCAATTTTCAATTGTCGGCTTTTAGGGACCAACTCTTTAATCTTTATCGAATCATTTGTCAACTTAGTTAACTGTTGCAGTAGGTCATCATATACATTTTTGTCCTAATAATTTACATGACCCTTGAATTATCTCCTAGGTGCCATTTTGAAATTAAAATCTTTATATTCTAATGATTCAACAATTTGACAGAATACAATAATTTGCAAGCCCTAATAATTCTTCAGAATTTGGAATTCAGACAGAACTCGCGCCAGAAATTTACCCATTCTACAAATAGCCTGGAAGTTGAAAATGCAATCACTGCAGCTTTCTTTTTCTCCACAAACATGACAATTACGATAATCAGTGGTTGAATGATCCAACACATAACAATCCCATCATTCTCTGAGCATTAAATTCTTTACTACGGAAGCACACATTCGTCATTACTTCACCTGAGTTCAAACTCTCGCGGCTAACGGTTCGGAGATGCTAAAATGACACCTTTGAAATATGACCGTCAATCTAGACATCTTTTCCTAGCACTTAAAGGTTCCCAACACTTGGGACACGCGTCACCATGGTGCATTCCCTTGATAACTAAAAGTTAATCACTTTATCTTTCAGTCTTTATGCCATCCGTCTGATCTTACTTAACTTTTACTATCTTTAACACCTTTCTATGGCCTGCAGCTTTGATCTCTTGGGACACGTGGTGAGGCGTCACAATGCCTTGATGATTAAAATCATCACATCTTTCATCAGAGGCTTTGTGCCAACTGTCATATATTCTCTAACCTGTGATACTTTTACCCAACCAGCCTTTTAGTAACCACAGTCTGCAACTTGTCGAGATGGACACGCGTCACCACAACGCAATCCCTTAAAGGTTATTTTTTGGTCATCTTATCATTGTGGGTTAACGCCAACCGTCAGATCTTCATGGAGATGCTATGCATTTACTTGAAACTTTAACCACCCACCAGACCCACTAGACACCACGTCGTAGCATGTCATATTCCCTTAATGACTATTGTATGCGCATCTTGATCATAAGCCTTTGCACCAACCATTGGATCAACTTTGACATGCACTCGATTTAACTTCATCTACTCATTCATGTTTGGGCCCACTGAAGACACATGGCACAATGTTGTGTTTCATTGAAGATTAAAATTTGATCACTTTCTTAGTGCGGGAATGCGCGAGCCGTTGGATGAAAATACATTAGATCGGCAGATAACATTTTAATAAAATCTTGCAGACTTTGAACTTAGGGAATAAATAAAGACCACGAAGTTAGGATACCGACAACTGAATGAACGCGAACATATTTTAAAAAGGGACACATACAATACATGACTTAAGTGGCAAAATAGTAATAGAGAATTAGAAACCACTTCGACACATAGGACTTTATGACCAAATTTCATACTTGGAAACATGACAACAAGGTTTTCAAAAATTATATAAGACCCTATTTCACATACAAGCCATGGATTCATTGTTTTTGAAAATATTTTAAACCATACCTAACAGTGGCTCTTTCTGGGGATGAATACCTCCTGTAGGTGTTAAAAGAATTCAGAATCTTGGGGGGGGGGGGGGGGCAGACCAACCTNGGGGGGGGGGAAGCAGACCAACCTACTGGAAGACAAAACTACTCACACAACAGGAAAGTAAACTAATCTAAGACAGAAAGAAACACACTTACAGAAACATGCTATGTACATAAACCTAATGTTCATGGATAATTAGACTTCACAAGAAGTATAACTTCAAGAACTGTCCATGAACTGGCAGTTCTAAAATATTTCCAGCAAGAACCTTTAATAAATATGAATTTTGCCCATACCTTTCATGGACAATATAAGGTCCCAGCCAAATTGGTTCAAATTTCCATGTTTTCCTTTATCTTCCAACCTAGAATTCCACATGAGAACATAATCTCCCACATCAAAATGTCTTGAGACTACCTTCTTATCATACAAGTTCTTCACCTGCAATTGAAGTTTTGCATTTTTCACAGAAGCTTCCCTTCTGGCTTCATCTAATTCCACCAGGTCATCAATTCTCAATTGCATGTCATTATCAATATCATCATCATAAGTCTGAACAAACTTGTACATCTGCATCAAATTATTTTGGGGCAATCTTGCTTGGGTCCCATAGACTAGATAAAAAGGTGCACATCCTATAGCCTTTTTTGATGTCACCCAGTCTACCCATATAGCCAATGTTAACTTTGAATCCCAAGCCTTCTTGTTTGTATCCAAAATTCTTTTAATAATCTTGAGGAGGCTCTTATTGGTGGATTCAGCTTGGTCATTCCCTTGTGGGTGGTAAGGTGCAGAGTAAGAGGTCTGAATACCATATTCAACACAAAAATTGACATATTCCTCAGATTTAAAACACATGGCATTATCTGAGATTATCTTCTATGGGCACCCAAATCTGGTAATTATGTTCTTCAATAAAAAATCAATCACCACTTTACTTGTAGCTCTCTTAGTGGGGATCGCTTCCACCCACTTAGTAAAGTAGTCTGTAGCTACAATGATCCATGAATTTCCTCCACTAGACTTTGTAGCTATCTCTCCTATAAAATCAATACCCCATTGTTGAAAAGGCGCTTAAACTTCCACTGGTGTGAGGGGTACATTACCTGAGAATTTTAGCTTACCAGAGAAATGTTGGCAAGCATCACACCTTTTAACCAGTTGATAAGCATCTTTAAAAATAGTTGGCCACTAGAACCGTGCTCTCAAAATCTTATGTGCAGTAGTCTTGGCCATGTAATGGCCACCACACACTCCATTATGCATCTCTTGCAGGATCTTGTTTTCTTGTTCTTTATCAACACACTTCAATAAAATTCCTTCAGGGCTCCTCCACCACAACTCACCTCTGATCAGGGCAAAACAGGTTGCTTCAAAATTTAATGTTCTTTTCTTATTTTCATCCATGTCATGTGGACAATTCATCCTTTGCAAATAATAAATAATGTTAGTGTACCAGTCACAATAGTCAAGGTTACAAATGAAAGGTCTGTGTTATTCTTCTAGGGTATTAATGTGATTAGCATCCAAGTTTGCACTAGCCATCGGTTTGGCTAAACCCATCCCTCTAACCAATTTAGTGATTTGGATTTCTATATTGAACTCTTGAATCCTATTGATCCATCTACATCTCTTTCCTGACACCTCTTGTTGAGTAAATATGTCCTTAACTGTTGTTGGGGGAACATAAGCCACTACAATAGCACCTATTAGATAACATCTAAAAGCTTTCACAACTTTCACTAATGCATAAGCCTGCTTCTCAGTTATATCATACTTGAGCTCTGCAGCCTGTAATGATTTGCTAAAAAAGGCAATAGGTTACTCAAACCCTTCTTCATTTTTCTGTAACAACATAGCAACAATAGTGTGACAAGAAGCAAATGAAAAGATATTCATGGGCTTTGAATAATCAGAAGTTCTCAAGACAGGGGCATCCTTAATAGCTTGCTTAATCTCTTGAAAAGACTTGGTGGCCTCCCCATCCCATTCCATTTTAGCATTCTTCTTTAACATCTTTGAAATTGGTCTACTTTTCTCAGCAAAGTTAGTGACAAATCTTCTGAGAAAATTTACCTATCCGAAGAATGACTGAATTCCCTTGAAATTTCTTGGGATGGGCACTATGTCAATAGAAGCTACCCCATCTGGGTCAATTCTAACCCCTTCTTTTGAAATAATGTGACCCAATAAATTACCTTCTATCACCCCAAAGATGGATTTCTTGGGATTAAGAGAAATCCCAAATTCTAAGGCTCTTTCAAAAATATTTTCCAAATGCTCACAATGCTGCTCTTCTTTCTTTGAGTAGGTTGTGAGATAATCCTGATAGACCTCAAGAAATTTTTGTAGGAAGTCTAAAAATGCAACATCCATGGCCCTCTGAAAAGTAGCCCCAGCATTCATCAAACCAAAAGGCATCCTCACATACACATATGTTCCCCATGGCGTGGTGAAAGTAATCTTAAACTTCTCTGATTCTTTGACCACAATATGGTTATACCCAGAGAATCCATCCATCATGGACATAAGTTCACATCCAGTGACTCTTTGCAGCATATTCTCCATGTTGGGGAGAGCAGAGTTGTCCTTTAAGGAAGATATATTCAAATTTCTAAAATCCACACACAGCCTGATATCCCCATTCTTCTTTCTAATAGGGACCAGATTAGAAACCCAGGAAGAATGCCTAATGGGCTTGATTATCCCAGCATCTTTCACCTTTTTTAATTCATGTTCCATCTTAGGCCTAAGGGTGGGATTTATGGGTCTTTGCTTTTGCTTAAAGGGCTTGTCATCTTCTTTCAATGGAATTTCATGTTGAAACAATTCTTCATTATATGCCTTTAGGTCATCATATGTCCAAGCAAAGACCTTTTTGCATTTCCTTAAAAGATCAGTCAGATCCTTCTTCACCTTCGGTGACATTTTCTTACCATTAAATAAGTTCTTAGGAACTTCTTCTATTCCCACATTAACTTCCTCCAAATCTTCAGATCTATTTACACATGCAACAAACTATGGTATGTCCTTACTATCAAAGGCCTTCTCCAAAACAACTAGTCCTTTTGGGTCTTTATTTGACTTTAGATGCAATATTTCCTTTCCCAAGACAGTATCCTTTCCATCAATGTTTTTCACATACTTTATAAAATCTATCTCTTTGTTGTCAAGACCCGCCTCACAATACAAGAATCTAAGAATATCTACATCATCATCGAACACTTGCCAACTATCCACATTGTCAGGTATTGAAGGCCTAGTTTGAACTTCTATCTCAGAAATTCCAGCAAAGGTAATATCTTTTGGCCATTCTGTTTTGGCTCCTATCCATCCAATCAATACCGAATGCATCAAAAATTTCTATCTCATCCCATACTGCATTTCGATACTGCTTCAATCTATGGTTCTTTGATGCATATTTAGATTTGATCTGAGATACCACTAGTTCAGAGTCTCCAATAACTCTGATGCATTTGATTCCATGTCTTGCAGCTAGTCTCAGACCTATCAACAGAGCCTCATATTCTGCCACATTATTTGTACAATTAAACATCAAAGAAAATGAAAATTTGAAGGTTTTTCCAGAGGGAGATATCAACAAAACTCTAGCACCATCCCCCTCCTTAGAACTGGCACCATCAAAATACATTATCCATAAGTTAGTTTGTTTAGATAAGTTACTTACATCTTCTGACAACAATGCATGTTGTGATCCTTTTATAGCTTGACTTTCCTGCACTTGAAACAACCCCATTTCAGTATCCAAGAAACAATTCATGTTATTATCATCTTGTTCCTCAATCATATGAGGGGTTCTAGTTTCCCTTGATACTTTGATGTTTTCACCATTTATGTTGAAAGTGGCAAATGATAAATCACATTGAATGCTTCCCCCCATAGATGCACTATATTTTCTTGACAATAACATTCCATATTGGGGGGGGGGGAATGTCTACAACCAACACACTCATAGTTAGCACTTTATCTGGGAAAATTGCCAATTTGTAAGGCAAAGCATTAATAGTGCCTATGACAGGCACTTCCTTGGAATCCATAGCTTGGTATCTCCCATGTGGATTGTCTACTTTCAATCTCATAGACCTCATGACTTCTGCAAACATAATAGTGTTGGATGCCCCAGAGTCAATCATTTAGTTCTTCAACATTTTTCCATTTATCAACAATGTTAGGAAAAAAGGATGAACAGTCTCTGTAGTAGTGCTAACAATATTGGTATCTAAATAAACTTGAGGAATCTTTGATACAAGTTCATCATATTCCTTTCATGATTTATCCTTAGTGTTTGACACTTTCTTGTTTTGTTATGGTCCCATAGTTTTGGTAGAGCTAACACTCTTTATCCATGTCAGAGTCTTTTCCTTATGTTCTCCTATCCTCATCATTTCTAATAGAGGCACTTTAACAGTTATTTGAGACAAGAGTTGTCCCATATCCACAGGGGTGTATGCCATATCATAAATGTCTGATTTATGATTTGTGCTATCTACATCTTCTTCTTGAGTAGCCAGTTTAGATTCATTTCCCCTATGTAGTTTGTCCTCCCTTTTGGGATGAGGTATGGAACTCTCTAGTGTCTTCATCTTCTCTTTGTACATATTTGGGCCAGTAGGTTTGTTGCCCTTCTTAATCAAAATCTTATTAGTACCTTCAGCCTGTTTCTCTTTTTCTCATGGCCTTTTGGTACTATTTGGGGTATCCTTGACAAAGATACCAGTAGGTTTGCCATCTGCATTTCCAACTACTTTGTTTCTTAAAACATAATTACCCCTTGCTTGTGCAACCATATTCGCTATGATCTCAGCTATCTCTTCATCATATGGCCTTCTCAAAATAGGGGTCTCATCACATCCTTCTGCATTACATACCATATTATCAATTTCCCAATCCTGTATATCTGAATCATCACGCTGATAATATGTATCTTCATTAAATAGTGAGGAAGTCATAGCACAACCACTATCATCATATTCTTCCTCTTCCTCTTCCTCATTTTCCTTAGTGGCAGAAATTTTGGCTGAAATACCACAATATTCAGGGTTGTGTGGAGACTGACAAGGTACACACCAGGGATTTTCACTGCACATATTTACAGAAGTCTTGTGCATGGGGTCAGGAGTGTTTTCATCACACTTATCCTTCTTTGGTGGGATAATAGGTTTCCCATCTTTCCAATGAGTAGTATAAGGATAGTTCTGCATCCTAGGTTGTCTGTTGTAATTGCCATAGGAAAGCTTATAAAGCTTATCATTATTTGGAACCCTATTATGACTAATCTCTCTAGGCTTTAGATTTTTCAAAGCATTCAGAATCAATTTAAGGCTATCATCCTCCTTAGGTTTAGAACTCAAGGGTTTATCTGATTCTTTCTTATTATACCTGGTGGGTTTCCAATCTTCTCTCCTGCCCACTTTCCTAGAAACTCTTCTATTTGTCTCAATGTTGACTATTACCTTGTATGCTTCCCGAATATTTCTAGGGTTCTTATCTCTTAACAAATAACCCATTTTTGCATCAAAAACATTAAGATAGGTAGCAAGACATACCTTGTCATCTAGTCTCATTACTTGTAGCAACTTATGCATTACCCTTTGGAATCTGATATTGAATTCCACCACTTCTTCATTAGGGTTCTTCTTTATGTTGCTAAACTTATTTAGTGTGAACCCTTCATTAGTTTTGTCCCCATATTGGTCCCTGAAACATTCCTTCATCTCATCCATGGACCCAATGCACTCATGGGGAAATCATCTAAACCAGTCCCTTGCATCCTCAGTTAGTGATTGCACAAATAATTTCATCATAACATCATCATGTGCAATTTCATAGTCATCAACCATATCCATAAAATACTTTAAATGTTCTTCACATGTTATTACATTATTCCCAGCAAATTTAGGAAGCTTATCCCTAATATTCTTAGGAATCTCATTTGGATAACCAGGGATGCCAAGGAAAATAAATTGCCTATACCTTTTAGTATAGACATGAGTCTTTTGAGATAAAGTGTTACCTTGAGCATTTGAAGTGGTAGCACTTTCAGAATCAACAGGTGGTGGTATACTCATTCCTGAGTTTAGAGACATTTTAGGGCCAACATCGGCATGATGAGGACTAGAGGTTTGCCTAAGGAATTCAATTTTCTTCTTCATTTCAAGAGCAAAGGCTTCCAACTTAGCCTTCTCCAATTCCTTGGCTATTATTTCCCTTTCTTTTTTGACTTTCTCTAACTCAGTATCCAGCTTCATCATGGGATCCATCATACTCCCTTTTCTCATTGGCTCCTTTATTTCAACAGCTTCTACCTTTTGTTTACCTTTGTCCTTGGGTTTTGGTATGTCATACAATTATTGAACAACAGGTTCATATTCAAGTTTCTCAGGCCTAATAGTAGCATTCATTGCCTCCAAATCTCGCAATTGCCTTTTCAACTGGTTAGATTGAATTTGAGCATGTTTGATTCTTTCTTCCTTTTCTCTCTCTTTTTTGTCTCAAGGCAATTTTCTCTCAGATATTTCTTTCCAACTCACCCACCTCTTCAAAAATCTCTTCAGAATTCACAAGAGTTACATCAGATTCTGGGTTTCTTCCATGAATATAGTTCTCTCCCTTCTATGGTGATGGGAATGCGGTCTTTCAAATGAGGGAGAGCTCAGATCACTTGGAGCATTTCTATTCTCTTCACCTCTACTCTTAGATCTAGACCTTGTCTCATGTCCTTGAGACTTACCACGAACCATTTTTCTAGTATATCTAGGGACATCATCAACCCTTTCACTCTGATAGTAATACTCCCCATAGATTCCTAATCCTGGTTGTGTCTCTTGTTCAACTTCAACATTTTCTTCCTCATGATTAGGCAGAATGGGAGTATCCATTCTTATATTCCTTCTCCGCCTCCAGGTTTGGGGAGTAACTCCAGTAGCATTTTTGTTTACTATTTCCCAGCTCTAGAAGTGGATGGAATCTCACTTTCCAATTCATTCTCAGGACGACTGTTCATCCTGGATCTGGTATTTTTGTAACTCATAGGTAGACAATGGTGTATCAAATAATAATAACTCAACACTGATGTAGAGATTTCTTCGAGTCGCCACCCAACAAAAGAAAAAGCTGGGAAAATACACAATAACTTGAGTGACAAATTTTTGTTATGGAAAGTTTCACGGGTCACAAATATCTATACATTCTAACCACTTATCCCGATATATTCTCAAGAGTATTACAAGTCATTGGGATATGCAAAGACACAACTCTGTAGTACAATGGTCAACCAACTGGTAATGACAAGTGAGTAGGCCAGGAGCCCAGCTCAACTCAAGAAACCTTACTCACTTATTGCAAATGAAACACGCAAATCCCCAGCAGCAAATCCCCAGCAGAGTCACCATTTTGTTGGTTTTTTTTATTGTTGCAATAGAAATAACAACAACCTTTTCCTTTTATGATTATTTTTTATAGAGGAGCCACCTCCAAATATTTGTTCATACAAGAAAAGGGCCAACTAACAAGCACTCTCTTAATACTTCTACTCTTTAGGTCTTGCTACACCAAGGGGGGATACCCTGTTATACCTATTAATATATCCAATCTGGTACTATCAACCAGTAATCTCATAATGACTCAACATGACCGGGAGATACTAGATAACTGGCTAATTATCCATTGAACATCAACCTTGAAATGGAGCATGAGATAGAAATTATAACAAACTTATACAAATGGAGACTTAATGGATTTTAAATGTTTGCTTATAGGAAAACATGGTCAATGTGCAACTAGATATGCAATAAAACAAAACTTATCAGCTTCAGATCAGTGCTTTATCCATTGGGCTATATTTTGACTCAGATACAATATACTGAAATTAATGTTCAACAAAGACTTCAAATCATAATACAACCATCCCAAAACCCCTACTACTAATACAATCCTTGCAATGTGTTAGACGAATCTATGCATAAATTAGAGCCTAATTTAATATGATCCTAGATCAGAACTCTCAAATAAGTACATAAACATAGAGAAAACTATGCTAATGAATCACAAATATTCATAACTCATATGACACATAACACAGGAGAGATTGTCCAATTTGGATCTTTGTATTAAATTCAGAAAATCTTATTTCAGTATGCAAAAGGTACTCAAAGATAACCTCTTCAATAACCTGCAAAAGATCTCTCAACTTTATTTCTGACTTCTTACACTATCTAGTACAAATTATACTATCTTTCCCCTCTTTACTGAAAACTTTACAAATGGTTTACAATACAAATTTTCCAGCCCTTTCCAATGATCTTGGGAATCCTTTTATAGATTAGGACTGCAACAAGCTTCAGATCAATTGGAATAAGGACAAAATTAATGACTCACTAAAAAGACAAAATAGCTAATGGAGTGATAACCACTCTTGTTACAATATATATTTGACAAATTTTGTCTTTTGACCGCTTTGTACTTGCAATTGCTTCAAAGTTGTTCGGTGTGAGCCATCTAGAGTCTGTTGTCTTTGATGTTGGTGATGTAGGATCTTCACTTTCAATTGTATCAACCAATTTTTTGGGCTTAATCATCCACCTGCATGTCGTCACCTTCACCTGGATCAACTATTGTGTACTTGTCTTTCTAAGAAGTGTACACCTCATCACTTGGCCAGTTGAAGTTAAGGACCTCATCCTTTATGTTGTTAATCTCCTTCCAGGTGGTATATGCCTTCTCAATCTCATCTGACCAAAATGCCAAAAATGCTTTGGCCTTTCCAACTATCTCAACTGTTTGAACAAACATCAGTGTACTTTCCAAGGTTATTATGCTATTCATTCTAACCGCCAATGCTTTCATTTGTTGATGCCATAATGCTTCATCTTTAATATCTCCATTTTTCTTAAAAATATTTGGGAACATTTCATATCGGTCCTTTGAATATTCTTTTTTCAGGGCCATTACTTTCCTTATGACAATGCTCCTTCTTATGTCCATGTCCATGAGCAATTTTACACATTTATGGGTTCTAGTTAAAACAATATCAACATTGTTCTCCTTTTTACAAGTAGTGTAGAAGAACTTTAATTCTCCTCCCTTCCCTTTCCATTTTTTCACCAATTTGTCTAAATTGTCCTTGTCTACATTGTACTCATTCATCATGCTAACAATTTTCTTTCCTTGTGCATAGATGGCAGTAGGCACCAATTCATGTGTACAATGCATAAGGGTGTTGTGTATCTTGTCTACATACTTTTGCTTCACCTGTGCCTCTACTTCTCTGAAGGTTGTAGACCCACTCTTTCTTTTGTCTTTCCAGCTCTGCTCTTTCAGCTATCAATTTGGCTTTTTCTTGCTCAACCTCCTCTAGTGTGGTAAAATTTGATGGGTGCAGGGGAAGGAGGATAAGTGATAATAGGACTTGATGATGAAGGCTGATGGGGATCCTGTGTAATCCTCCTCTGAGGCACAAATTGTTTTGTTTGTCTTCCCTCAAGGAAAGCAATTCTATTATCCTTCTCAATAGATTTAATCTTTTCATCATTGTAATCCTTCATGACCATCTCACACTTTTCAGTTAGCCTTTGGAATGTCTCTTCTTGTCTCTCAACCACCTTTAAAATTAATTTATCAGTTTGTAGGGTAAGGTTAGCTGCATCCACACTAGATGTATCTGAGACTCTTCTCACAATAAGGCTACCTGCCTGTTCAGCTTGATCATCTTTATCATACACCCTAGGGTTTTTCTTTCTCATATGCCACATGACAAGGGCTGCATGATCTTCACTAAATTTTACTCCTTTAGATGCTTGTGTTACCTCTGTCTCATTTTCATAGACAGTCTTTGTCTCCTTTCTCACAACATCAAAGACAATGGCACTTGCAATATCCCATTCTGGGAGTATCAACACTCCTTCCTTCCTCACTAATGTCGTTCCTTCTTCAGGAGTTATCTTTTCAACCTTGGAGATCATCTCCTATTTGATCTCATTTTCAATTTCTTCGTTGCTCCTTGCAGGTTGCCCAGTTTGTTTTTGTTGGCATTTTTCCTTAAATGCATCTATGCGGGTTCTCCACAAAAACTATAAGAATGCCCTGGCCTTGACAAAATTGTCATCAGAAAGAAAATCATTGTTGGCCTATTGAGTTAAGGGATCCAGTTCCTTTCCAGCATATTCTGCAACAGTTAAATCTAATGAAGTATGCTTTGGGTCTTTAGCCATCCCTTCTTGTAATTCTTGGGTTGTGATAATTATTTGTCCAACATCTCCCATATGTAGAAATTGTTCTGCTATTGCTTGTTCATCAACATATAATGGAGATTAGGAAGGAGAATACACATTTTCCTGTTGTTTTTGTTATTCTCCCTCTACTCTTTGCCTTTTGGGGTATGGCAATGATTGGGTATGGGGGTCTAATGGTATTTTCCCCTTTGGATCCAGGGTCTTCTCAGTTTGTGGCAATACTATACTGTACCCTCTCCTCTGGTAAACCACATATTTCCATGGGGGAACTTTTCTGGTTGGATTTATCCTTCTCATCATTTCCTTTGCCCTTTCTGGCTCTGTCTGTAAAATATTGGCCCTCTTCTGATTAAGTGTCTGCATAATATCCTCAAACATCTCCATTAAGGAGTCTATCTTCTTGGCCCAAGGCTGAAAATATTTCAATGGGTCATACAACTTGTCAAAATGTTGTACAAAATCTAGGTTCTTCTTGTATGCTAGCCATTTTTCTTTCCTTATCTCTTATTCTATCCGATCAAACTCATTTCTTATTATGTCTTCAGGAAAGTGGAATAGGTGATTCAGCACCAGGCACTTTGTTTTTTCTTTAAACATATCTCTGATAAAAGCCTAAGGGTCAGCACATTTTGAAACTGTGCTACTCAAATGATAAGGGGTCATATATTTATCTAGGTGTTTCCAACCTCCCTTTTTTATAATAAATTGATGGGCTACTGTGATTGTAGGGTAAATAGTTCCCTTTCCTCTTTCTGTCATAGCTTCCTCCCGCAGACCCCCAATTTGTCTTATTATCTCTGCCAATCCCAATTTGACAGGTACTCTGTAGGGTAATATATAAGGGATCCCCCTAAAACCATAAACTCTGAAAACTGTAGACACCGGGTAGAGAATGACATCTCCCTAATTATGCACTATTTTTAATTTAGGGCAATACTCTTTAGGTCTCAACAATTGTAAAAGTGTTAGAGGCATCCTGAGATCTTCATTTAGCAACAATGCCCTAATCCTAGCAGCAAAAAAATTGTCAAAATTTATGTAACTTGCCTCTTTGTTGTCCCATGACATGTTTGCATTTCGCAGTTGTACATGCATTTCCTCATCATCTTTGACTTTTGTCAATTCCATCTCTTCTTCAAAATAGTCTGCTCCTTTGTACAAAAACATATGCATTAACAGGGAATACCATGTGAAGTGTCTGGTCACATTGCTGTTTTGGATGCCTATCAATCCTTCATGTATCAAATATGCAAGGTATGTAGCAAAATCAAAAACTATGGCCAAATGGGGGTGCAATATTTGTACCATCATGAACATGTAGTGAATGGACATTTCCTTCGCTTCATCGTCCCCATAGATCTGACACAAAGCCCTGTATATTCCTATAGCCTTTGGGGTGAAATAGTCTAACTTGAAAGGCTCCTTGGTTCTTGGCCCTACCATGATCATATCTCCAATTTTGTTAAAGTATTCTTTCAATGGTCCATTCCTAAGATAATCCTTTTGTGCTTCATATACTTCTGTGAATTCTTTGAAATCAATCTTATCCATTTGGGTATCCTCTCCACTCAACTTGAAAACTTTTTTGATTTCTTTTGCAGTTATATTTACCACGATTTTCCCATTTTTATCCCTGACTACCATGGAGATCTTGTCATATTTATCTGCAATTTACATAAGCATATCAACATCCATAAAAACCCCAGGCACTATTAACTGGCCCACATCAAATTGCCATATATTGTTGTTGGGAGCAAAAGCATTTCTTTGGCCAAAAAGTACTCTGAATAGACCCAATTCAATCATACCTATGTTATCATTCCTAGCCCATTGTCCCAAATCATACAAACCCTCACCAATTTTCAATCGTGGGCTTTTACGGACCAACTCTTTGATCTTTGTCGAATCATTTATTGACCTAGTTAACTGTCGCAGTAGGTTGTCACATACATTTCTATCCTGATAATTTACATGACCCTTGAATTCTCTCCTAGGTGCCATTTTGAAATTAAAATCTTTATATTCTAACAATTCAACAATTTTACAGAATACAGTAATTTGCAAGCCCTAGTAATTCTTCAGAATTTGGAATTCAGACAGAACTCGCGCCAGAAATTTACCTGTTCTGCAAATAGCCTGGAAGTTGAAAATGCGATCACTGCAGCTTTCTTTTGCTCCACAAACTTGACAATTACGATAATCAGTGGTTGAATGATCGAACACATAACAATCCCATCACTCTTTGAGCATTAAATTCTTTACTGCAGAAGCACACATTCGCCATTACTTCACCTGAGTTCAAACTCTCACGGCTAACAATTTAGAGATGCTAAAATGACACCTTTGAAATATGACCGTTGATCTAGACATCTTTTCCCCGCATCGGACGACTCACAGTAAGTCTTTTACAACATTCATCTCTACGGGCACGTGGCGTCATGTCACAATCCCTCAAAGGTTAACCCTTAATCATTTTCCATCACAGGCTTTGCGCACACCATCATATCTTCTTGAAGATGCTAATTCTTTACCTTACTTAACACCGATAGAGTGTCCCATGGTGTGTTCCCTTGATGACTAAAAGTCGATCACTTTATCTTTCAGTCTTTATGCCATCCGTCCGATCTTGCTTAACTTTTACTGTCTTTAAAACCTTTCTATGGCCTGCAACTTTGATCTCCTAGGACACATAGCGAGGCATCGCAATGCCTTGATGATTAAAATCATCGTATCTTTCATCGAAGGCTTTGCGCCAACCGTCAAATCTTCTCTAACCTGTGACACTTTTACCCAACCAGCCTTTTAGTAACCGCAGTCTGTAACTTGCCGGGTGGACACGTGTCACCACGACTCAATCCCTTAAAGGTTATTTTTCAGTCATCTTATCATTGTAGGTTAACGCCAACCATAAGATCTTCACAGAGATGCTATGTATTTACTTGAAACTTTAATCACCCACCGGACCCACTAGACACCACGTGGCAGCATGTCGCATTCCCTCAATGACTATTGTACGTGCATCTTGATCATAAGCCTTTGCGCTAACCGTTGGCTCAACTCTAACATGCACTCGATTTAACTTCATCTGCTCGTTCATGTTTGGGCCCACTGAAGACATGTGGCATAACAACGTGTTGCCTTGAAGATTAAAATTTGATCACTTTCTTAGTGCGGGAATGTGCGAGCCGTTGGATGAAAATACATTAGATCGATAGATAATATTTTAATAAAATCTTGCAGACTTTGAACTTAGGGAATAAATAAAGACCATGATGTTAGGATACTGACAACTTAATGAATGCGAACATCTTTTAAAAAGGGACACATACAAGACATGACTTAAGTGGCAAAAAAGTAACAGAGAATTAGAAACCACTTCGACACATAGGGCTTTAGGACCAAATTTCACACTTAGAAACATGACAAAAAGGTTTTCAAAAATTATATAAGACCCTATTTCACATACAAGCCACAGATTCATTGCTTTTGAAATTTTTTAAAACCAAACCTAACACAACCGATGCAAATGCATTCAAGTTGCATTATGAAAAGATTGTAGAATCTAAATGGTTAAGAATAGAGTTGCAAAAGGCAAAATTCAAAATCTGAGGTGAGGTAACTGAGCTCCAATCTCTATTATTACCAAATCTACAATTGCTGCAATAACACATGACTTCTGCAAAAAACATTGATTGCCACCCCAAAAATGTCTGTTACCGAAAGTACCTATGACATGCATGCAAGAATTACATTGGAGCACATGACCCTGGAACACCTCCAAGAGAAATGGGAGAAGCTAATGGAAGACATCAAGAAATCCCATTCACACATCTTTGACAAGTTGTAAGTATTACACCTTTGGCATTATTTTCAAAAAAGGGGGAAAATATGTT